>PVKN010018938.1:0-16591 GCA_004027915.1 Capromys pilorides | reverse complement strand
GATTCCAAAGAGCACCGTACTGAAAATCTCAGACATGCAGAATTACTAGCATATTCAAATAGACTAGGAGCCCTTAAAAGAGACACATGAAAAGGAAAACTGACTTCTTACCTATAGCAGATTGCATCTACAATCTCCCTCCCCTCACCCTAACTAAAGTCATTAGCACATGATACCTTGCAGCTGGTCGAACCAGCTGCTATTTCTGGGATTCAGGTGGGGCTAGAAGGATGTTTACAATTTGTATTTTAGATTTCCTGTCCAAACCCAGATAAATAAATATGCACTAGCAGGTGATACCAAAAACAAGGAAAACAAGTGAAAGCAGGCAGAATCTCACCATTTAGGCAAATGCAGAATGTGAAGTGTAGTCTGTGGTCTCCAATGTGCAAATGGAGTGGTAGCCATTTGCTTCCCCCAGGTGGGACACTTCCTACATTGGAGTGCAGATGTGTGAGGTTTATATTACTTCACAGCACCATTGAAAATGGGTTGTCAGGGCCACTCAGAGGCATAAATTTGTCTACCAAAATGATCAAATTACCAAATTATTCTCCTGATTCTCATGTTCACCTGCATATTTTGAGTCATAATTAGTTACAGGAACAAAGCCATTATTTTTGAAGTTTCCATTATAAAATGACTAGTCCTGAGACACCCAGAACTGTACCTCTGGCCAAACTGCAGTCTCCAGCTCCTTCAGACACACCATGTAAGCCTGTGCTCCTTGTGTCAGAGGCTCATAATAGTTCTGTGTTTTGCACTCAAAACCCATTGACTGGATCTCTGGCAAGGCCTGTCTGGGCCAATGACAGAAACAAACCATCAGTATTATGATACTCCTGCAACTGAGTTAGACTTCTAACACCTGTTTAAAGATGTATTTTCTTTTTTTGAAAAGTCACTCATTTGAAGTCTTTTCCAAAGGCAATTAAAATGTTCTTCAATTGCAATCTGAACTTAGAAGCAAATAAGTTTTTCCTCTTTTAAAATTATGTGTAATCTTTCTGCAAAGCTGATGAGGCCAAAAACTATTCTGTGGTTCTTCCATGTGTGCCTCAGGGGCAGATGGGACACATGATGCAAATTCCCAAAGGATTTCTGATCTGAAGCACTGGAGAAGATGTGAATAATTCCAATCCCATGGCTGTTTCTACTTGGGTTCCCCAGCCCAGGGATGATGAAGAGGAATGAGAAGTGAGCTGGGTTCTCCAAGTATCTTGTGCCTACTCTAGAGCTTAAAGTCCTTCTCCACTAGCTACTAAATAATGATTTAACTCTTTAGTCCAACTTTTAGACCAAAAAGAATCAGCCAGTCCATAATAACATTTCTACTAGGTACTCTTTCCTTGGAAGCACATGGATGGTTGGTTAACATCTATAAGAGTCACTACCATTTTGCCAGCCAGGTATTTCCAAATGCACTGTAGGGGTTGAAAATATTCCTCATCAGAAACATTCCTTATTTCATCAGCTACACTTGAATTATTCCACTGGGTCAACACTTGCACCCAAACAGAATTTGCTAGATCTTTTCTACAGTGGTATGCCTTGTTCTCAGTTTTTCTCTGACTGCTATTCTGTTCAGCTGGGCCAAAGATCCTTTGCTGATTCTCAAGTATCCACGCCTTTCAATATTTTGAACACGATTTAAATGACAGATGAAATCACTGTTAACCTTTTTATTCTCTAAACTCACTAACTTCTCAGAGTCTGTAACACAGCCACTCAACTTACTTGAGCAGACAACTAACAGAATATTTGCTATACAATGCAACGAGAAAACAAAACCCTAGTTGAAGGGGTGGCATTGAAGAGAGTATACATGGATTTTTTTTAAACACAGATGATGCTTAGCGTGAATTGTGCAGGCAAAGAGCTGATTATCTGAAAACAAACACATTCCAGACTAAGGGAAATTACAAGCAAAAGCATAGTGGTAGTGGCTCCTTTTGGCAGAAGCTTGTGGAATATATAGGAAGGTGTCAGGCAATGATGTCAGCCATGCTTCTGCAAGCCAAAACATAAAGGGCCTGTGTGATGAGCTGTGGAGTTTGGACTTAATTCTGCAAGTTTTAAGGGTAGTTTAAATATTTTTATTTCACTTACAACTTTTTTTGTATCATGATATATAATTGTCCCTTGGTATCCTTTGGTTCCAAGACCCACCCTCACCCTTGGAGACTGAAATCCATAGATGCTCCAATCCTATATATAAAATATATAATGCTACAGCCATGATTTGCGAGGGAAAAGATTTAATACTAGACTCACAATTTACAGGATAATTATATAATATCCCCTAATAGTCAAAAGTACAAGAGTGCAGGAGATCTATCCATGCACTGTGGGCTGAAAGAATCCATTTGAGAGCCTGGATCCCACAGCAGTGTCCTAGATGAGTCCAACTGGTGGCCTAGAGCCCACGGCGATGTCTCATGTATCAGGATCTGTTCTGGGAAGGCTCAAAGGTCAGTGATGGGAGCTAGAAAGTCTGTTCCAGTGGGATAAGTATCTGTGCCAGAGGCTGTGTGATCTGCACTGGAGCCAGCAAGTGATGCTCAAGGTAAGGACCAGAGCTCCCCCAAGGAGAACCATAGTCCTCCCCAGTGACAATGACACCTGAACTGCTCCTCTGATGAGAACAGCCAAGTTCATATCAGAAAACCAAAGTGACAGACCAGGAAGCTCAACAACACCCACATCTTCCCCTCCAGTCCTTTTATGTTGTGTGGTCCATCTACATAGAGCACTATGCTCAGTTCAGCGTGGTGTTATGAGTTGACCATTAGCTGATTTACTGTTTGTGTAGAACCCACACAGTACTTCTGTGTACTTTCAGTCATTTCTAGATTGGTTGCAACACTCAATACAATGAATGTTGGACACGTAATTGGTATATATTGTTTACAGAATAATGACAAGAAAAAGTCTCTACATGTTCAGGACAGATGTCATTTTTTCCAAATATTTTCAAATCTATAGTTAATTGAATTCAGAATATTGAATATATGGATAAAAGAGCCAAAATTTGTCAGATGGTAGATTTTCTAGGACTGTTTTGGATTAATGAATGAAAGATGTAATAAGTATCTTGAATTTTTTCTTATCTATACAAAGCATATTTATTTCATTTGAAGGGCTGATATAGAGATTTTGGAATTACCTTTAAACCTATCTATCAGCTGATATTTGTATGTGCACTTGGAAGCCACTGGCTTTTAGTTTCTTTGGACACAAATGGATTATTGTGAGTGGTATCATTTATCCATTTTCCTGTTAATAATTTTCATATTAATAAAAAATGTACAGAATGTCTGGTAGTTATATGGGCAATGGTAAAAGGTAAAAGATTTATATGACCTGAAGAGAAACCAGAGTATTACATAAGCAATCAAAAATGAAAACATTGATTCAAAATCAGTGTCTAAGATTTACACAGTGATCTCCTTTGAAAAGAATACTGAATCTGGTAGTTCTGTGCTGAAACTTCCACCAAATGCCTTTAGGGAAGAAGGAAAACTCAAAAATGAGACTCGTGGAAAAAGGTTCTATCTTTGTCTTCGAACTGTCAAAATTCACACACTGGTTTATCTTGGATGACAGAAATTTGGAGAAGTATTTCCTAATCCACTTGGGCCCTCAGCTGGAAAGCAGACAGATGGCTCCATTCCAAATGAACAGAAATGCTGAGTGATGCATTATCATTGTAGAACATGAGTCAGGGCTTTTTTTTTTTTTTTAATTTCTCCTCTTAATATTCCCTCATACTTATTCACCTCTGATTTAAAAATTCTTCTTAGTACACATTTATAGTACATTATAATTACATTCATTGTGTGGAGTTGGTATACATGCATAACACATCTTAATTCTTTTTGTGACTTCTACCTCTTGGCCACCTACTTTTGCAAAAGATGCATCTCCTTGTGTTTTATCATCTGTCTTTTAATTTGCTCTTATATTTACTTATGCTTTGAGTTTCTCATGTTGGAGAAACTCCACATTATATTTAAGCTTGTATGTCTGATTGATTTCACTTAACGCCATGATCTCCATTAACATGGTCTCCATGGACTCTTAATATTATGGAACATTCATTTTCCTCCAATGGTTCAAGTTTATCCTTCTTTATAGCAGAGTAGTGCTCAAGTACATGGTGCAGAGTGGAGAGGGGGAGATCTGTGAGAGAAAAGACTCTGGTGTGCAGGTCAGAGGTGACTTGTTGGAGCCAGAACAGGATGGGTACTTTCATAGTGTTTCTCCTTAAGCTAGAAAGACTTAAAAGTGCTGTGAGATCATAGTCACTGCCCCACGCTGGTAAGGGAGTCCTGTGTGGGGACTGGGGGTGACACTAGGTCCTTTTATTTTTTGAGAAAGAGGAAATGATAGTTTATGGAGATTGGGTTCAAGAAGAAGATAGTTAATGGTTAAAATGGATTCCTATTCACCCTAAGGTTTACGGGAAACCCCGAGGGGAAGACTTTTTATAGTTCTGATGGTCAAGATTAATTAAGCTGATTTCATATTCATATAAAATTCACATAATGAAGTGACACTTTTACAAATGTGCCAAACTTGAACAGCTATGACCTTGTTTTTCAAAGTTCTTCATCTTCTAGTTTAAATGAATGGTGGTGGGGGGTTGGCAACAAAATTAATATTCTGCTTGCTCTGTACAAACTGGTCTCCGCAGGTTGCAGATCTGCTCCCAGACCAGTGATGCTCTCAGGTTTGTTACAACGTCCCCTTTGCTTTCCAGTTTCTGTTGGGGGAAGAGGTAACAAGAGCAAGAGGAAACGGAGAAGACACCAAAAGATGCTGTGCATGGGTTAGGTGTTGCCATTTGGACTCCTGAAAATTAATGTCCCCTGACATCTTTTTCATGAAGTTTAGAAAAATATTGGTTAGAGCTTATGTAAGTCCTGCCCCAGTTGGATCTAATGAGAACAAACCATGGCATCATACTGACTCATATATGATCCTGAGACGGACGGTTTCATGTTAACAGTATGGCTACTAAGTAACAGTGATGTTTCAAGGCGGGTTTCTGAGTCTCACACTATGGGCCTGTTTGGCTGGATTATCTTTGTGGTGAGGAATTGTTCTTGCATCATGGAATTTTTTGTATCACACCCATGGCTCTCCCACCAGATAAACTATGATATTCTCCTCAGTTCCCCACTAATGTCAATCAAAAATGTCTCCAGACATTGTCATTGTGGGCAAAAATCTAGGGCTTTGGTGCACATTTCATGTAATATGTGAGTAATAAATACACGACAGTTTTAAAGAAATTGAGACATCTATCTGCATAGTTTACCTGCCTGTAGTTAGCCAGCACCCATGATCTTTCTTATAAAGTCAACAGTTAGCTAGAGGCACCTAAAGAAGAGAGCGTGCCGGAAGCACTGTTTGGGAGATTTTCGCAGCACCTGGTGGAGCTGCTGACCAATAGTTCGATGAGGAAGCTGTTATAAATTAAAATTGGAATATAGACTACGTTCCAGCTTGCCAGCCACAGATGGACACTTGCCAAGAAATGAACAGCACATCTCGGTAAGTATTGGGGCAAAGCTTGCCGGGCACAGGGGAGACTGGGGGTCATGAGCTTTGGACTTTCTGGGATGTTATCTTTGATGTTTTATCCAAAGTGGTACATTACATTCTGAAAGAGCTCACAGATATTTTAGAAGAGTTCAAGTTCTATAGAAGATAAAGGAAATATGATGATTACTTGATTTACCTATATTTGGTTATTTGCAAAGAAATTTGATAGCAAAATTGTAACATACGCCCTTTCTTTTACTTTTCTACCTTCCCTTGGCAAACTCACTGGAGCCCATGACTTGAACAATCATTTCTATATTGTTATGTGTTAAAAATTATATATTTAGATGTATTTTACCATCAATTATATATATATATATATATATATATTAATAAACTGACAAATTTTACACTGTTAAAATATATAATTCAGAGGGTTTTAGTTGTGCAATTATCACCACTGTCTAATCTGAGGACACTTTCTTCTTCCAAAAGAAACCTAGTACCCATTAGCAGTCACTTCTTATACCCCTTTCCCTGTAATTTCAGGCACCACTTTCTGCCTCTCTGTATTTGCCTGTGTCAGTAGAATCATACAATGAATAGTCTGTGGAGTGTGGCTTCCTTCTCCCAGATTCGTGTCTTCAAGGTTCATCCCGAGCTTAAGACCAGTCACTCTGTTGTAGACAGCTGAACTAGACAGAAATGTTATAGGCAGTCAGACACGGCTAGGCCTTCAAGAAGACAGCACAGAAGGCAAGGTACCTTGCAGTTGTGAGACAGATGGATGCTCCTGCTGTGGGCCAGACTTAAAGACCAAAAATGGAACAAATGCTTACCTCACTAAAAATAAGCATCTGGAGTTGATCATCACCTGGAGGAAGCCAGGAAGAGTCACCAATCCAACCACTATCTGCTAGTTTTTGGATAAACTCCTGTTTCATATGCTTGCCCACTTGCTACATGACTCACTTCCTAGTCCAATATTTAACCAATTTTATGGTGTTTGTAATCTTATTGGTTGACCATAGTTTTGTCCTACCTCATGCCCACCTAAGTGAGTTCCCATGTTCTCCACCTTAGACCCACCTCACTGCACGGTTTTACTCTATAAAAATCTTTGAAAGAGACAGCTTCCTGAAACAACCTGCTTGGGTCCCTCTCTTGGACAGAAGCTTTCTTTCCCCCAATAAGTATTCTGTTCTTAACCTCCATTTGTTTGTAAAATTCATTGTTTGCTGATAGAGAACATCAACTCATCCCAGGTACCTTTCAGGTTGGGAGTTTCATTCCCCTATATCAACTCCACCAGCTGTTCTGTCTGCCCTATGCCTCACCACTGCTTGGGGATCTCTGATCTCATGGCCCACACTGAAACTATTCAAGTTCTTAGTCAGTGGTGCCCAGTTACAAATGCCACAAACCAGGAGACCACCAGGGCATCTCCTTCCTCACTGATAGCATTTAACAGGTCAGCAAATTGTGTCCCTCTCTGGGGCCATAGCCTCATACAAACCTTCACATTCTCTAGGTCTTTCTCTTGTGCTTACTTAGGTAAATCACAGCAATTGCCATGCTAAACCTTTGTAGCCTATGCTCCTCTTCTACAGTGTGAGCCCTTTGATGTTGGATCTGAGCCTTCACATCAGGGCTGCCATAACATAAAGATCCCGTGCTAGGTGAGTTATACACAGGCACTTTTGTTGTTCTAGGGACAACTTATTTCTTACATTACAAGGGGACCCTTCCTTAGATAGTTCCTGATCTTTAAGTATTTTACCTGAAAAAGGAACTTTTACAGATGGAACAAATTATGCAAACTGCTTATTTGGACAGAATTGGTCAAACAGTAATGCAAGTGTCCTAGGGTGAGCTCAGGGAGGACAGAAACCTCTTGTGGAGCAGACGGGCAAAAGCTTGCTTGATTTTGATTTTCAGAATGAATACAGACTGTGAAAGCAGGGCCTCATGATCCTTCTGACCTTTTGGGTTTAAAGCTGGAGATGTCAGAAAAGTTACCACAGGGATAACTGGCTTGTGGCAGCCAAGTGTTCATCTTGATCGTCTGCAATGAAGCTGTTAGCAGGACAGCTTCTGTCTTTGGCTTGCAGCTGGCTGCCTGCTCTTTGTTCTCATATAGTTGTCCTTCTATGATCAGTGTTCCACTTGCCTCTTGTTATAAGAACACCAGTCACATTGGTTTAGGGTCCCTCTTAATGACCTCATTTTAATTTAATCAACCCTTTAAAGTTTCTATCTCCAAGTGCACTTTCTCAGAAATGAGCAGTTAGGACTTTATGGTATGAATTTTCAGGGGACACAATTCAGCCTACTGCTGTCATCTGTTTCCATTGTCCTGGCAGCCAGTGCTTGGGAGTATTGGTGTCTGAGTACATGTGATAATAGGTAGAAGAATACAGAATTAAAGACTCAGAAAGGAAAGTAATAAGAAAGAAGGGAGAGGAGAGTGAAGCTACTAGGAAATAATACCCCAAGCTCAAGGTAAGGCCATTGCTTCATTTGTATTGAATTTAGTTCCAGGCTCAATTGTGACTTCCTGAGACCAAGAAAATGAAGGAAAACACTGAAATTATATTATGCTCTATAACATTAAGTATAGACTTTGTAAAGTTTAAGGAGATAGATATATTTTATCATTTTAAATTTCTTTTTCTTTAAGGATATTCATTTGGATTATGTTTAAATTTATAAAACTATGTGCTCAAAGACTTACAAAGCTAATTATAAAACAATTGCATTCATTCTCTTGGCTGGATTGAGGGAGTGACAATAAGTGGCATTTCAGTAAAAAAATCACTTCTAAAGACAACTTTTTTGATGCCTGATTTAAGCAGGGCTGTCTCCACAGTTTCTGATGCCACCCTCACAGTGATTAAGTCCTCCTACTGATTGACTGAACACTGACATTTGGAAGGAAGTGATGGAAAACTAGAATCAAATAGGAAGCAATTCATTAGTTTGTGCTTTTTTCCTGAATGAGAGCATGTATATGAGTGTGTCCATTTTAAGA
Organism: Capromys pilorides; assembly: GCA_004027915.1. NCBI lineage: Eukaryota > Metazoa > Chordata > Mammalia > Rodentia > Capromyidae > Capromys > Capromys pilorides. The sequence continues at coordinate 8,010 of PVKN010018938.1, read as the reverse complement.
ATTTATAGTTCTTCAGTTTCAGATGATGTTGACAATGAGAGAAACTCAGCAACTGCCAAGTAATTTTCTGTGAGCTAAGACACTGGTGGCGTTAGGTTTTCAGCTTCTTCCCCCATGCATCTGAAGGCTGGCCTTGAGTTTTTTAAAGGTGAGGCTGGCTCTCAGTTTGAAGTTTCATGGATCCAGGAAAGTTTCAGAAACTAGATTTCTGACATTCTAAAATTCTAATCTGGTAAATGCTACCGCTATGAATCTTCTTTTCAGAAAATATTTATTAAGTAGTTAACATGTCTGTGCTGAGTGAGCAGTTTTTATGCATTGCTTATTGAATCCTCACCAAAAAAGTGCTAAGTACTATTATAACTTTACATTATAGATGTGATGTTTGACATTTAGAAAGCAGTAGTAGATAGAGATTGGATGCTAGTGGTGTGGCTCTAGGGTTTGGATCCAGGCTTCCACCGTTATATTCTGGAACGCAGTGGAAAGTATTTGGCTACTATTAGTTTAGATGGGATTTGTTAAGAGCAGAGATAAGCAAAACTTGATGCATATGCTTGCATACCTAAGATAATGTAAAGTGACATTTAAACTGTTGGAGTGCAGTCACCAAAGAGCACCAGGGACACATCTAAAGTCAAAGTGTGGGAGACTTACTTGCTGCAGCAAGGCACTTGCTCGGACAGACTTCCCAGCATCTGGGGAGGGGGGTTGGAGCCATTTACCACGGCGCTCTGGCTAGTGGAGGCCAAGGAGGGGCTGTTACGAGAAGAACTGCACCCATCCTCCAAAAGTACGTTGAAATTTTCATCTCCCAGAGCCTTACAACATGACTTTATTTGGAGATCAAGCTTTTACAGAAGTAATCACATTAAAGTTATATCATTAGGGTGGACTCTACTCCAATATGACTAGTGTCCTTATACCAAGGTGAAATTGGACATGTCTCCTAATAGGGAGACACAAAATCCACTTTATTGCCCCTTGTTGCCTACCTTGTGGCTTCTTGCTTACCTTCTCAGGCTAGAACCAAAGTCTGGACTGAGTGTGGTCAGGGTTTGAAGGCCTACCTAGAGTCCTAAGGGCCTGCTGCAACTTTTGTTATGGTAACAAAACTACTATGGCCTGAATGTTTATGCTCAGCCCCACACCCTCATTCATATGCTAAAACTTAATTCCAATTTCAATAACATGAAAAAGTGAGGCTTTTAGGAAGTAATTAGAATGGGATTAGTGTCCTTATAAAACAGGAGCATGTTACATCCCTTTTCACCATAGGAAGACACTACCCGGAATTACCTTCTTTGAGGCAGAGAGTGTTCCCTCAGCAGCACCAGATCTGTGGGTACCTTATTCTGGGACTTCCTAGGTTCCAGAATTATAAATAATACATTATTGTTGTTTGTAAATCACCTAGTATAAAGTGTTTTCTTACAGCAGCAAAGATGAACAAAGACAGTTTAATATTTTTGCACTTATACCTCCCCTTGGGAGCCCATTCATAAATTTAGATGCAGCAGCCCCATCCAAATCCTATAGAAATATGCTAAACCCTGAGTAGGCACAGATGGGAGCAGACACCGCAGGATGTTGACCTTGTATTTGTTCTACTCTGTTACCTTTTTCTTATAACCTCATGATCTCATTGGTAATGCTCTTGAATCTGGAGACTTGGCAGCGATCTGCCACAGGTAAGTTCAGATTCATAAGGAATCTCATTTCTTTGCAGCTCTCATATGCTCTGACCATTATTTCCTGCTTCTTGTTTTCTCATTTCAAATGGAATTTAGTTAATTAATTTTTTTTTTAGGGGATAATTTATGTGCAGTAAAATGTCGCCATTTAACAAAGGCATGCAAATTGTGTGATTAATGCGATCAAATAAAGAATAGTCCTAGCGATACCTAAGTTCAAGTTTCTGGGTAGCCAGTTCTTTTCCCAACTTCTAGAAATTTTGCTGATGTTTTTTTTCTATCTCTACAGTTCTGCTTTTTTTTGAATGTCACATAAATTGAAGCACATAGTTTGTGGCTTTTGTCTGATTTCTTTCATGTAAAATAATGCATTTAAGATTTATGCATGTTTTCACAGGGCTTGGCAGTGAAAACAAGGCTGTCACTGAGTAGCCCTGGTGCCTTCTTTTGGGTATGCATGAAAGATGTTTGGTGTAATTCTAGTTGTTGGCCATTATGAGTAAAGCCAATATAAATATTTATGGGAACCCAAATTTTCATTGTATATATTTTTAATGTGAAATATACTTAGATCAATTAAAAGCAGCCAGGAATTTCTACTTATTGAAGATCCATAAAGCTTAATTAGGTGAAAGGGAAACAGGAACTCACCTGAGAAGCATCTTGGGAAGCAGGGAGACAGGAGAATCACATTAACTTGGTTTTGATGTCTCAGATACCCGCTGAGATACCTATAAGTATTTATTTAGGAAAAATATAGCTTTGGAAGTGTACTCTTAAAACAGAAGGAAATGTTTGAGTAAAGAAAGCAACAAAAAAGGTTTAGTAAAATATGGCTTCTTCAACTAATTTTGTCATTTTCTGATGAGGGTATAAGGTCTGGTTAAGCAACACAAATCATCTTTCATCACCTACATGCAGCTAATTTGAATAGTTAGGAGCTGATAGATTCTGAAGGGTCCTGAGTGTGAGTCTGGAGAAATATTGTGAAATGGTTCTAACTGGTTTTGTTTTTTAAAAAATTATTTTTAATGAGAAAGAAATAGCAATGAGACAGTTTTACCACAGGTTAGTAGAACAGATACAATAATTAATACACTGCATATTGTTGTTTTCTTAGTAGTTGTTCAGAGTACAAGATGCAGACATGATATCTTGTCTATCAAGCACTATTAATACAAATCTTTCTTCTGATTGAAGTAACTGAAAGTAGTTGTATACATAGAGCAACATTCCATAAGAGTAAATGGGTTATTGGCAGAACTGGCAATGTCTCAAGCTGTTGATTTGAGCCTTTTACAGCTCAGTATACTAATCTGGCTTTACTTTTTATACCTCATGGTTAAGCTTTTCTGCTGGGTGGTTAAGTCCAAGTTAAAGCAAGAGCTACATAGCAAAACATGTAATTTTTATATCTGTCAAGGTCAGTCAAATCCCCTCAGGATTTACCTTGAAACCATGTACATCATTTTGTAGAAGTTTTGTCAGTGTCAGCTGTCTGCATGAGTCGTGGTCATTGCTGAATCAGTTTGCTTCTTCAACTAATTTTGTCATTGTCTGATGAGGGTATAAGATCTGGTTAAGCAGCACCAATCATCTCTCATCACTTACACTTAGCTAATTTGAATAGTTAGGAGCTGATAGATTCTGAGGGGTCCTGAGTGTGGGTCTGGAGAAGATGTGAAATGGTTCTAACTGATTTTCTTTCTTTCTTTCTTTCTTTCTTTCTTTCTTTCTTTCTTTCTTTCTTTCTTTCTTTCCTTTATTTACTTATGTTATGGCCGGCTCAGCCTGCCATGGGGAGTGGAGCTAGCACAGCATGTGGTGCCAGGAATTGAATTGCAGTCCCTGTGGTTGCCTAAGTTTGCCTAAGCAGGTGCTTTACACTGCTGAGCTATCTCGCCAGCTCCTAATTTGTTTTCATAGGGTGAGCTGCTTAGTGGCACCACAGAAGATGTGGTGCTATCCTTTATGTCCAAGGGACTCCTCATGAATTCCACTGATCTTGAATGCTGATCCAGCCTCGCAGATGAAGAAAACTCAGTTACCATGATCCCTAAGAGAAAAATATATGAAAAAAATTCTTTGAGATGCTCCCTTGTTCTCTCCATTTTTTTTGGCTTTCCTTAGGTCTTACACAGTTTTTTTTTAAAGTTTAGAAATATTACGTATTGTTATTAGTTTGTATTTGTAGTTTATGATTAGTATTATTTTTCCCCTTGTCCTTCCCCTTCCTGCTTCCTCTAACTCTTGATCCTGCTCTCATTTGAGATTTTTTTCAGAACCAGGAATTTAATTCAGGCCCTTGTGCTTGCCAGGTAAGTGCTTAATCTACTGAATTATCTCCCAAACCCCTCTGTTCTCATTTTCAATAGAAAAAAGCTCTATTTTCATTTTTTTCTTTGATTTTCTGCTTTTAAAATCTCTCCTTTAATTCTTTACTTAAATTTTTTTTTTCCTGAGGCTGGGGTTATAGCTTGGCAGCATAAGTGCCTACAAAGTTATGTCTTAGATCCCTGGTACCATTTTAATGGATTATGTAGTACAAAAGAACAAAATAAACAAAACAACAACAACAAAATGTCCCTTTACTCATTCTTTCCTGAAGAAGTGATTTCATACAGACACATGTGAGCCACTGAAGGAGAAAAAAACATCAACACTACTCTGGATTTGTACAGATGGAGATTTAACTCCTTGCTATCATATACAGAATAAGTGTAGGGATTTGAGAAATTGTCTTGAGTTGTAATTTTTTCTTGTGTAAAGATTCTTATTACAAACTCCTTAGGCAGCAATGTTGTAATCTTGCCTTCTTCTCAGTGAGTGTTCTTGTTTTTAAGAAAATGTGCTTGCTATGAACTGAACCTAGTGTCTTCAGGTTGCTAGTCTGGTGACCTGCCATTTGCTTTCTTTACTTCCAGGTTTTTACCTTTTATGTTTGCCTCTCAGAAGCTGCCTGGAAGCTGACTGTGTCATCCAAGATCTCTTTGAACATCTGTCTAGTCATATGATCATCCATTTCCTCCTCCCACTCACAAAATCCCACAGAGACAGAACTTGCCTAGTTTGCACATATGGTTGATGTTCACAGCTTGAAAGAGTCCAAGCTAGTTAAATTTGATTTTTGTTTTAATGAAGGCTCATGATCTTGCCTAGAGATGAAAGCGAAGTGTTAGAAATCCCCAGATTTCCAGGTTGTTAGATCACTTTACACTTGTTCAACCATAGCTGCTCCATCTTTTGGAGAGATGAATGCATTATTGAGTACAATTCAAAAATAACCACCATAAAATTTTAGAGGGTCTGAAATATACTTTTGGAGCCTAGTTTCAAAAGATCCTTTGAACTCTTGAAATGTCATTTTAGTGGATATATAGTTATCAAATAGTGTCTAAAAACAATCAGAAAAGTAGTTCACAGAAGTATGAGAACAATTTTAATATGCAATGACCCCAGTTAAAGGCAGAATTCCTGAGCTGGGAAACTTATCTCTTTGGTCATTGCTCCCTGGACACTGAAACTGTGATTGGTCCTCTACCTTTCTCCTGGTTTGTTATGGCAACATTTAGAGAGGAATTTATAAATTGAAAAGGATATAAAGAATTCTGAGAATAATGAAGTTTATGGCTTTTGTATCTCTAGGACTTATCTACCTCCTAAAGATACAAAAGCCATAAGCTTTGTTGTCTACTTCTTGATCTATACAAGGTTTCTAGTATACATCTGAAATAGTAGAATTAAATTTATAAAATGAGGATGGTAGTTTGCCATATAGGTAAAATGCAGTTATGTGCAAGCCAGATATAATACATAAAAAGTTCCAATGTGAAATTCTACAGTTTGTTTTTAGAGATTTAGCAGGAAATTTTATTAGAGAAGAGGAATAGGTGATAAGAATTGGGTCGAGCTCCTGAGAGACAGGAGAGGTTCCAAGTGAATGGGCTGCCCAAACTTCTAGACTTTTAATCTGTCCTCAGCAGAAATCACTGGTGTCTCTAGCCAGTGGGGCTGGGTTGTCGTCTTATTTCATCTTTTATCATTTTTTTCTGCGGATATTTTTGGAGAATCTTAGAATAGATGTATATTACATCATCTCTATTGAATTTGACCAATAGACATCTGTAGAGACCTTAGAAGTAATGATTTTTAAGCTTTTAAATATTCAGAAAACTTTATATTTATACCACAAAATCTTGAGGTTCATCATTGAGTCTTTATTACTTTTTCTTACCAAGTAATTTGTTCTTCAGAATTCTGCAAAAAATACTTTATCACCTTATGAGTAGTTTTGTCCTTGGTGTTATGGCACTGTGGCTCTTTTTCCACTTAGGTATCATGCTCAAAGTCATAGTTATTAGCTAGGATGAAGCAGTAGTTTAATTTTCCTTCTTTGGTTGGGAGGCTGAAACTCAGAATAAGCTAGAAGCATTTTCTGTGGTTCAGGCAGCCATTTTATGAGAAGCCATAAAGGATACTCATCCTCTCTGGAGGTGGACATGATCTCTTTCTTTCTTTCTTTCTTTCTTTCTTTCTTTCTTTCTTTCTTTCTTTCTTTCTTTCTTTCTTTGTTTCTTTTTCTTTTTCTTGTTTTTTTTTTTTTTTTTTCTTATTTGATACCTGTTATACAAGCTAGTAGCATCACAGCTTCACAAGTGGCTACTGTTTTATTCTGTGGAAAAGAATCTCTTCTAGGACTGTAATGGTATAAGGGGTGGTGGTCCTTGTAGTTAACTCTTTTTTCATCTGTCTATGTTTTTTTATTATTTTTATTTTATTTATTTGGTACAGGGTCTACAGGGTCTCACTACATAGATCAGACTCATATGGATTCTCATGTTTTCAGACTCTCAAAGAACTGGGATTACAGGCATAGACTACCATGCCCAGTCTCATTTGCCATCTCAGCATGCCTTGGGGGTAGGGCTGGCATGGCATGCCAGGAATTGAACTCTGGCTGCTGCATTCTGCCTAAGCAGGCACTTTAGTTCACTCAGCTATTTGGCTGGTCATAAACATCTGCCTATGTTTTAACAGAACCAACTACAGAATCCAAAATGTGACACAAAGATTCTAGACTAATAAAGAGAAAAAGATATAGAATTAACCCCTCTCCCTTTTTTGGTGAGTATAAGGAGCACTAAATATAATAGTCAATTTGTTAATAAACTCTTTGCACTGTTTTCATGGACTGACATTCTGACACAGGTTTTTTTTTCTAAAAATAATCTTCAGAGTTCTTATTTTCTGTAGATCAACACTCAAGTACATCCATCCATGCTTCCTGTACGGCATTTTCTCTTCTCCACCCAGACCACATATGCAGCTGGGAACATCCTCTTCTTCCTCCTCTTCCTTCCTTAGCCCTTTGTGGGTCCTACACTCTTTTGCAGCTGTATGAGCCTTAAGACAGCGGTGTTGTGTTTCCTCACAGAGGAGCTGTGTCTCAACCCAGGGAGCTGGAGGTGACAGACGTACACCCATTTTAAAATCAGAAGACATTAAGTCAGCAGTTTGACATTTAGCCTTCGGTGTTTGGCTTATGTAAAAGACAGTAACAAAATTTACTGTGGAATAAATGGAAAAATTCAGAGTCACTGACACTGGGAAAGTTGAATTCTCATTAGCAAGGAGGGCCAGTCTATGCTGAGTCGTGCTTTTGGATCAGCTCTGGGTTCAGGAGCCTTCCAACAAAACCACAAGTTCATCATTTTGGTTGGATCCAGGAGCCAGATGGAATTTCAGAGTTTTAGCATCTTTTCATAGTTTTTAAAAATAATTTATTTGGTCTTGAACCACTTCTTCAGAGATTCAGCTTTTCCAAAATAATAAGTGACATACTTCTTATTAGAAAGGCATATTATTTTGGTAGAGAAATTAGAAGCATGCCATATGGCTAGACATTTAAAAACTATTTGGGTTTTTACTGGTCAAACTTTGCTTCTGCTTCTGTTCTCTCTGCTGCTTTCACCCGTGGGTCCACACCTGCTCTCTTTAGCACAGTCTATTTTCCATTCATATGAATCAAGTTTTACTGACTCTTGAGACACACTGTATATTCGTATCTTTTCTTCTCTTGATAAAAAGGAAGTGTTGGCAAATGGGCACTTACTCATAGAATTGATTTTAAAATGATAATGATGTGAACCAACAGTTAAAATGTTCCAGATAACCAGAGATTTCACAAGTATTCCCATTTTGATTTGAATTTATTGTGATGGACAGGGTGCTCAGACCTAAGTGCCTTCACCAACAACAGCTACAGTGAAGAAGAAAACTCTATCCGTTTTTTTTTTTTTTTTCCTCAGACCACTCC
>PVKN010018937.1:0-16610 GCA_004027915.1 Capromys pilorides | reverse complement strand
AAGAAAGCTAGAAACAGCCCATTTGGCAATTGGAGGAAAGTTATGAATGAGCAATCCATGTGACAAATGCTGTGTCTTTGACATATATCTTTCAGTAAATAAATAAAAATGCAATTGATAAAGGAATGAATCAAAAGATAAGCAAAAAATAAGATAAAATGTTCAACTTAACCAGATATTTTTAAAATATGAGGCAACAAAATGCTACTTTTAACTTGGTTAGAAAAGTATAGGCAATGATGACACTGTCCGCAGCATACACTACTGGTGCCCAAAAATATTTGAAACTTCCATCTAGGGCCAATTTGTACTATACACCAAAGGCCCAAAAATGTACAAAGTTTTGACCTACAAATGCATCTACAAGTGCTTAGAATTAGTTTTAAGAAAAAAAATATATAGTCGTATATTCACATAGCATTATTTCACAATGCCTTGTAACCACTGTTCAATTCTTTTTTTATGAGGTAACCTTTTTCAGCTTCCACATAGAATGAGAGCATGCAGTGTTTTTCTTTGCACTAGTCTGTGGCTGAACAGTGTTCTTTTTGAACATATACCATGTTGTAAAAATGTATTCATCCATTGGTTGACATTTAGGTTTGGTCTGAATCTTCAATATTGTGAATAGCTCTGCAATGAGTTCATAGGCAGATATCTCTTCAATATGCTGATTTCATTTCCTTTGATATTTTCCAGTGGTGGAGCTTCTAGGCCATTTAAATTAATGTACATAGAAAATATGGGAAAACATTTATTAAAATGATAATGTTATTCTCTGCATGCTTATCTGGAAATGTCATAGTTTCTATGAGTAAGAAAAATTAATTTAATTGTTTTGCCTCTAAAAGTAACAGTGAAACAAGAGAATGGCAGTGCATGCCCATAGTCTCAGCATTTTGGAAAGCTGAGGCAGAAATCTCTAGTTGGAGCTCAGTCTGGCAATTTAATGACTTAGTCAAACTCTGTCTAAAACAAAATAAGAGAACAGGAAAGACTGAAGATGCAGCACAAATACCTGGGTTCAATCCCTAGTGCTGAAAATAATAATTGATTAGCATCGCTGATGCTGATAAAGTATTTTCTGCAGGCACAAAACAGGAATTTGCTGTACAAATTGTGGTGAGCATCTTCCCTTTGTAGCACAGAGGACTGAACCCCAGGTTTCACACTGACTGATCTAGACCCTCAGTGAACCCCTTGCCTATTTGTTTGAGACTAGTTCTAGCTCACTGAGTTACCCAGGTTCTACTTGAATTCTGTGTCACCTTCCCGAAGTGCTGGAATTACAGGTGTGAGCCATCAAGCTCAGCTCATGAGGCACATTTAAAAGGAAAGCTCACTGAAAGCTGGGAGTTGGAGTCAGGATATAGCACTTGGCATAACAGGTATGGAAACTCACATGCCCCCTTCCTTGACTGCTTTAGGAACCCAGTAATATGTGGCTCCAAAGAGAATACACAGTACAGTAACTTTAGAGATTTAGGCAGCTTTGAAATAGAGCAAATCCTGTGTGAGAATAACAGGTAAGGAGAAGGCCTCATCCTTCTCATCTGCAGGGAAAGGGTAATTTTTAATGGCACTAGGGAATAGAAAAGCCATGTGCTTCTTGCTCTGGGCAACATGTGGCACATTAGAGACAGGGTGAAGGGGCCTCAATGCAGAGACAGCACGTCCTCTGACGGACTCTCCTAGAAAGGTTCCACCCAGCTCTTGAAATGGAGATGGCAAATAGGGCCTGAGACCCCCAGCTCAAGTTAGCTGGAAGGGAATATTTGTAAAGTAGCACAAGGTCAGTAGATGGGAGGGCACCAAAGCACCATACTGGGCCAAGTTGTAGGTCAGTGGTATAGTCTGCTCCGTATGTGCGAAGCCTCGAGTTTGATCCCCAGCACCCCAAAATCAAGGCAATTAAAAATATTTTAAAAGAGCATATTCTGTCTGTCTGTCTATTTATTGGCTTTTTGAGACAGGGTCTTGCTATACAATTCAGGCTGGCCCTGAATTCACTTTGTAACCAAGTTTGCTCTTGAATTCTAACAGATCCTTCTATCTAGGCCTCCTGAGTGCTGGAATTACAGGTGTCAGCCACTATGCCTAGCTCTAAAGAGAATATTTAGATAATGAATATATGTCATTGAAACCTGGGTCAATGAAGCAAGGCACATACAAGTTATACTGGAGAAATTAATGATCTTGATTTAGCTTCCCAGTTGATGTTTAAATTTCCTCCATTAAGTGGAGGTTCCTGTGGTTACGATAATCTCCGAATTTTGTTCGCAGTATTTCTTTCATCTTATAACTATAAAGACATTGCAATGGACACTAAGGATTTTACAAGGAGGAAGAAGGATTGTATATGATAGAGAGTTGCCAGAGTAAACGCAGACATAAATTCTTTGGCCCTGCCCATGCGATGACAGAACCCATGTAACTCCTCTTCTCCTTCAACTGAGACACCCAGTGGCTCTTTTGCCACACTGTAGAGAGTCTTGTATGGTCTTGTATAGCATAGACTATACCATCTTCTTACATCTTTGGGAGTCTTGTACATCCACGTAAGTATACCATGTACCCTAAAAAGAGGCATTAGATAAGGGCCTGAAATGACATGAACAGGGACAGGGGCTCTGGTGTGTCCAGCCTCCACACTGTCCCAAACATTGATTGTGTCTGAAAATCTCATCATTAGACCTCCTGGCAAATGAGCATGCCCATCACCCAGACAGTCACTTCCTTGTGAAACAGGAGTGAGACCAGAGAGAAAACCAAATGATCCTAAGAAGTACTTTTTATTTTATTCCTCTGCAACTGCCCCAAACACCTCATTGCTAGCCATAGCTGCCTCTGATGAGACATGGGTTTGGTTGCAGCAAGATTTGGCACTAGGTCCATCCTAGGTGACCCCACCCTCCATTCTCCTGTGACTGAGTGACTGTGCAGCCATCCTTAGACAGGCCAGGATTCTCACCCTGTCCATGACTACAGAGGGCCTCTGTACCTTTGTGGGCCAGTCTGGGTACAGTTTTCCCCCATGCATCAGTTTTAGTCCTAGTAAAATTTATTTTAGATGGCTTTTTTTTCTTATTTATTTTTATCTTATTTACTTTATCTCTATCACATGTAGATCAGCTTCAGCTGATACACTAAGAGCTGGTAATGCCAAAGACCCTGGCAGCTGGTATCTGGGCCTAGCAACTGTATGGCAACTCGCAATGCAGAATGTCAGAGACAAATGCAGAATTGCTAGGGGCCACCATTTGTAGTTGTCAAGAGTTCTTGAAGTCTTCCAGTAGTGAGGAGAATGGCAGAGGGTTGCTAATTTGAAGATCCCATAGCCTGTGGCCAGCAGAGCTCAGGTCCCTAACACTTAATGAAAAACACTTTGCCCATTCATGATTTATCTGAATTAAGCAAAAGAACTAAGCTGACTTATAGAAGAATGGCTGATGGAGCCCTGTCTGAATTCTTGATCCATAAGATTGTGAGCTATTCTGAAAAGCTTCATTGATTTAAGACGCTAGCTGTGCATTTGTAACATAGTTATCACAACAGATGGGTTATCACAGCACATAACTTAGAGCAATAGTGCAGCTTTCACATTCAACAGAAACTTGTTCATGGTTTTCCTCTTGTCCTAAAACCTACCCCACTTATTCTTCCTAAAATAATCATTTATTTCCCAGAGAAATCTATGTCACCAGAAGAAAAGAAAGCTCCATCCATGATAGAGAAAGAAGCCTGTGTAGCAGAGCTACTGCATGGTTGTCTGTCCTTAGGAAATCCTGTGAGAGTGGCCTCATTCTGTACTCTACAATTTTACCTTGATTTTTATCTGTCTTGGCTTACCATGGTATATACCCATTCCGTGACTCAGAGGATTTCCTTTGCTAATGAGAAAAGACAATTATATTTTACCAAGCCAAACCTGAATCCAACAGGCCCCGAATAACAAGATTATTTTTGTCCCTATCATGCTACTTCTTATTCTGTTAAAATCAGTCCACACTTACACAGATCACTTTTTTAATTGCAAAATGCAAAGAACAATTTCTATCTTCCAAGTACCTAAGGATTATTGTGAGCATCAAATGAGATGTTGTGGGTGGAAGCTCCTCCTAAACTTTAAAATATTGTGTGCTTATAATTTGTTGTCATTATTTTTCTTACTAAGAGATTAGTAAACTATCAATAGTCTTAGACCATCACTTATCTTAGGCATTCATTCAATATCTCTGAAATTTTCTCAATCCTTAGATAAGGGCTTATCAAACACCTAAAGTTTGTCCAATCTCCTGATTAATATAGTTGTTTTTGAGAGCCCACGTTGGCATAGGCAAAGTAACACCAGGTGTGAAGGATAAATGCGGCTCTATCCCTGCCCTGCTGGGCAGAAATTTATAAAGAGGTTGTTAAGATAACTCATATTTTAACAGACGATAATTCAAACCAACTATTTCAAGCAGATTTCCTGAGACTCAGGTTTCAAAGGAACTTTTCTAGCTGCTACAGCAGAGTGTCTTCTATTTGATCCTCCAGATCCACTCCACAGTTCCTCCTAGCCTGATAGAGTAACCCATGTGTGGCAATATGTTCACCTGTCTCATGACATGTGATTAGGTTATTGTGGCTGGAGGTCCCAGCCAGGGATGGGGGAGGAAGAAGGAAGAGAGCAGGGTGTCTATTCCCCAGTTCCCTCTCCTGTGGTCTTCTTGGCATGTACACTACTCTTGCCCAAAGAATCATTGCTTCTCAGTCCACCCTCTGCCTGTGGCTCTAGAAAATGCTCTCTAACCCTGCTACCCTATGCTTTATCAGCTCAGCTGTGACTACTTCTAGAACACTTTATAATTTCTCCTGTGCTAGGCAGGCCCTTTAATGGTGGTCTTCTCCATACCCCAATAAATATGTTGGAACTCTACCTCCTGTGTGATATTAGGAGGCAGAGTATTTTGCAAGTGATTAGGTCATGCATAAGAACTGCATAAGATTTTTATGAGCACAAAAGAGACCCCAATAAGTCCCCATTCTCTTTGTTCCATGTGAATAAACAGCAAGACAAACCACAAGATGGGCCCTGCCAGCCCCAAATTTGCTAGGTCTTAGTGTTAGATTCTTCAACCTCCAGACTGTAAGGAATGCACACCACTGTCCACTGTGCAAGCCACCCATTCAATGACAGTCTGATATAACTTCCAGAACAGACTAAAGCAAGCTCTAAGTGTCTACCCATATTCTCTGGTCTCTCATAGTCATACTCTGTCTACTCTTCTCTCTAGTATGGGTTGGATTTAATGACTCACTTCTAACAGTCATAAAACAACACAAAAGATAGAATGTTGTGTCTGAAATTAAGTTATAAAACATCTCTGGCACCGTGAAATCATGCTTCCGTGGTCAGTTGCCTTGGAAGAAGCCACCATGGGTTAGAAGAGTCCTATAGAGAAATCCTCACAGCACATCCAGAATGTAAACTGCAATGGCTATGACGTGGGTGGATGTGATACTGTGAGACATACTGTGTCTGCTTCCTGGCATACAGCTCCCCAAGTGATGATATCTTCCAAGGTATAATCTCGCAGTGTAGACTGGAGGCCTCCCCAAATCCATGAGAGTGAGCTTAGAGAGAGCTCTTTCATCCACCCTGAAGAGTGACAGATTTTAGACTAAATGGCCATGGAGTGGGTGGATGTGATGCTGTGAGACATACTTTATCTTCATTCTGTACCCTGGCATGCAACTGCCCACATTCATGGAAACTACCAAGTGTTTGTTATATGTTAATGACTTGACTGAAGTATGGCAGTTCGTAGGTAGCTTCAAGATAGGATAGAGTCAAGCAGCAGAAAGCCAAGCAGGATTGCAGAGGGGAGCTTTTAACTTCCTCTCACCTGAACTCTAGGCAAGAAAGAGGTTCAGAAGTTAAATCGATCACCAAATCAATGGTTTGGTGAATCATATATCTACATTATAAGTTTGTATAAAACATTTAAAGGCGGGGTTTCAGAAAGCTTTTAGACACCTCCACACCCCTGTGCATCTCTTCTTTTGTGTCCTTTATGATAAGCTGGTAAACTGAAACGTTTCTCTTAGTACTATAACTCTTTCTGAGTCTTCTCTAGCAAGTTAATGAGACCCAGATTACTGTAGGAAATTCATTCAGGAGTCCTCTATCTGAAGGAAGTAAAGTAAGCCAAGACTTGGGATTGATATTAGAATTTCAGACCACAGTTTTGAAGACTGATACTCAGCCTGTATGATTTCATCTATCTCCAGGAAGACAATATCACAACTGAGTTTCTTGGTATGTGGGGAATGTCAGTGCCACCTGGGGAGTCTTCAAGGACTCAGTGTTCCATGTCCACCTTCGGTCTTGATAAGAAGGATGGTCTTCCTCATGGAACTTCCCCTCTTTGAAGGGACCCCATAAGCCTTGATAACCAAGATGTAACTGTGTTACATGAAAGCTACCTGAACTCCAAAATAAATCTGGCCCCTGGGGTTTCAGATTTGCTGTAAACATATTGTACAAGTGTGTAAAATATTTTCTCTCTCAGGTTGAACTTCCAGAGAATGAGTTTGTATTTCATTTTTCCTTGGTTAAAAGGACTCTTTACTGTGACTCCTGTACATCAGGTGAGTACCAGTTCCATGTAAGACAAGGTCTTCCAGGAGTACCTGAGCTTTCACTGACGATGAAACTTACGTTTGTGACTAGGTGACAATATAGATTCAAGAAGAGAAAATTTCACAGAGTAAGAAAAGCGAATGATTACAGAACCACTCACAGCAGAAGGATGTATCATTTAGAAATCCAGGCAGTCCTCTGCAAAGAAAGCAGAGGAAATTGTGGTAAGAAGGAGCCAGGGTGTCCAGGAAAGGTCTTTGATCAGGTCCAGGAAATGTTCTCAGAGTGAAGGCAGCAGGGGATTAATGAGGGAAAAAGTCAAGAGGAAGTTAGAACAGAGAGTCCAGAGGAGGTTGGATACAGTAAGAAATGATGAGATAAATCTATGTAGCTGATAACAGACCACAGTTCATGGAGTGGGTCAAGTTCAAACCATCTTAACAACTAATTATTCTTTACTTTGGCAACACAAATGATCGCCCTTATCAGTAGGCAGAAAGTCATCACCAGCAATCTGTAGTTGGAAATCTCATCAGTCCACAAGTCTTCATGGTAAACTCAAACAGAGAAGTTTATTTTTCCTAAAATAAAAAGGGAAAATGTTATAGTTCATATTTCTTGAGTCTCATGTGTTCCAGGTGCATGGTTTTTGGAAAATGATTGGGTCAGAAGGTTGCTCTACTTCTCAGTGGATTCAGACATGATGAGGCAATGGCTGACTGTATGGTGGGAAGCAGAGCCAGATGGAAGGAGGTGGTTGACTGGGGCACATCTTTGGAGGGCAAAGCTCCCTCCCTAGCTTCTACCTTTCCCTACATTCTGTCTGTTGTGGTTTTAGCAGATTTCTTTTGCCACATCCTTTCACCACGCTTTTCCTTTCTTGTAGCTGACTAATCATAGACTGGCTCCATTAAGCCATGGGCCAAATTGAACTTCTCTGTCAAGCCCTGGATGTCATGTTTTGTTTACCAGTATCAGGAGAATTTTTGGCAGGTGGCATAGAGCAAGGAAATGAGGTTGTGTGTGTGTGAAAGCTCCTCCTACTTAATGAAATGCAAAAAAGAATGTTAGTTATGGTCTCCGCAATGGTATAGAGAAGCGACAGACTCAGGCTTTTGATTCAGAAGTTCTGAATGGATGAGGTTCTGCCTCATCCATAGTGACCCTGGAAAAGAGGGGGCCATGTAGATGAAAGCTGATAGGAAGCAGAGGGGCAGAGACTGAATGGGGAGACTTGTGCACTCTGCTCTCTGGCCCTCACATCACTCCTTGCTAATGGAAGATCAGTCCTGTGCTTAATATCATTTACTGTTGTCATGAATCATAAGCACACAGTCTATCACCAACCTTTAAATGTCAAGGAGTCCAAGAGGAGGGAAACAGCACAATTAAAAGGCTAATTGACAAGATAAACAGATAGGTGCCTCAGGAGGGTGTTTTGTCTAGCTTGCCTTAGGTGGTTAACTTGTTACAGATGATTATTTAATCCAGTAAGAGAGTCCCCCACCAACATGTAGATGACTATGCAGCAGTGTTGTTTATCTGAAGTTGATGAGAGAATCCCATTTTATGTTTCTAATTGGTGCCAGCTTTGCATCGGCACGTCAGAAAGGATCTGAAATAATGAGAGCAGGTCCTAGCACTGCAAGGACTGTCTCCAAGTCACTGTACAGTCCTCACACTGAGACTGACAGGCAAGGTCCTAGCAGTTGGCTGTGTATTTGACAAGTTGATGTCACACAGACACACACACACACACACACACACACATACACACACACACAAACACACCCTCATTTTCTGAAGTTTGGAGAAGCAGCAGTCACAGTTCTTCCTTGGCTCCTCATTATCTTTATGATTTTTGAAAATTAAGCTTTTATGAAGTCTAGAGATCTTCCTTTTACAGCAGAAAAAATGTTCTTGTAAAAGGGTTTGCAAACTTCCTGGAATATGGCAGATACTCAATTAATGTGATATATCTTCCCTCACACAGAGAAAAAGTGAGAGTTTCAGCTGAAAGAGCTGCAATTTTCACTCATATAAAATCCTCTTTTATGTTCCCCCTGGCTTTCCTTATCCACTGTCATCCTTCAGGACCAGAATGGGGATTGCTACTTCTCCATAGGAGTGGGGCTTAGTCTGAATTTGGCTTCAAAATCCATCTTGTCTTCCAACAGTGAGCTGAGAGCAGCACTTTACAACCCCACATTATGCAACGCCAGGATGTTTAACAGGCGATCTCATGCATAGTATTGGGACAACATAACTAATGTCTTAAGACACTGTCATTGTTGCTCTCTATGGCTTGTATGGTTTCTGTCTAAATGTTGTCCCCCAAGCCTCAAGTGGTCATATATAGGGCTTTTCAGAGGTGGCTACATCTGGAGTGTGTTCCCTTGGGAACAAGAATATGAGATTACTAAATTAGTCCACTGATTGATTCATTATAGTTCTGAGTAGAATGAAGCATGTCCTACCCTGAGTATGAGCACTAACCACCCTAAGGCTTGGTGGACTAGATGGGATATAAGGGACAGAAAGAGGGTCATTGCCTGTTGCTTATTGCTACTGCTGCTGCTGCTGATCTGGTATCTACTCCCTGCTCTTTGGTGGCTCTCTGCCACTCCGCCCTGCCTTAGAGCCAAGCAATTATGGACTGAAATTGCCACAAATATAGGCTACAAGAAGTGTTTCTCTCTTTGACTATGAGGGTCAGGTATTTTTGTGTCAGCAAGAAGTAACTAAGATAAAGAAGGCTCTATAGTTATCTCAATTTTTGTGTCCAAGGAGTTGAAAACAAAATTAAATAACTTCCACGAAACTAGGCATGATAAAACACACAACACACACACACACACACACACACACACACACACACACACACACACACACCTGAAATCCCATGATTCTGGGAGGCTGAGGCTGAAAAATCACAAGTGCTAGTTGTTGCCTGAGCAACTTAGGTACATAGCAAGATCCTGCATCAAAGTGAAAGATAAAATATGGCTGAGGATGTAGCTCTACATAAAGGTCAAACCCTCAATATCATAAAAAAAAGTAAGTAAAAAAAAACTGGCGTGAAATCACAAAACTTACATGCTATATGAACAAGACTTAAACAGAACTATTCAGGTGATAAGATTAAATGTCCATTTTAAATATCTTTTCCAAAGAAATGGTGAAGCTAAAAACCACTGTGAGTAGCACTTTATATCAGGTACCCCCAACCAGAAGCAGAGCCATGGGTGTCAGTGTCAGACAGGAGCTCCCTTCAGGGCAGCCTAAAGGAGAGTGGCCATACCTACTTGCTATTCACTTCAGAGCTGTAGGCAAGAAATGTGCTGGTAGATTTTATTACCATTATCAAATATTATGAATGTTTAGCATGTATACAAGCACCTATTTGGAGCATATACTAAGCAAGCATGTGCATGACTGTCTCAGTTACTCTTCTCTCATTGTTGGGACACATAGACACCCAAAATGAAGGAAGGAAACGTTTGTTCAGCTCATAGTTATGGGAGGTTTCAGTCCATATTTAGTTGGTTCCAAGACAGACTGGCATACGGCAGAGAGCATCAGTTCACAGCTGTACCAAAAAGCAAGGGAAGCCAAGGGAGGAGTGGCAGCAACAATGGCAACAGAGTCTTGTCTCTCTGTCTCACTTATGTTACATACAGGCTATCAGCCCCAGACTGGGTGTAGGACTCACACCTATAATCCCAGCAGTACTAAAACCTATAATCCAAGTGAATTATGAGTTAATCTAAAACTCCTAAAACTCTAGAAGTCCCTGCCCATGACTGCATGAGGCTTTGGGGGAACACTTAGACACAAACCACAACAATCATGCATTGTGTGCATATATATATATATATATATATATATATATATATATATATATATATATATATATCCAGGGCATGTCTTAGACATCTACATATTCATCATGTGCATTACACATGGGGTTACGTGCTTACACTTAAGTGTTTCCTTAGATGCTTTCGTTTTCAACACTGAACACTCACCCATCCAAGTACTGGGGGTATCAGTTACTGTGGATCCCTCTACAGGACAAGCTCTGCACATAATTCCTGCTGGTGCATCCTAATGCTGTCTTGATTTAGAGTCTTGTGCTTTCTATCTTTGAGATATCTAGCATTCACAGCTGAAATTTGGAGGGCTAAGAGTGTAGCTCAAGGGAGAGAGAAAAAGGCAGACAGACACACATCACACACACACACACAAATACACACACACTTCTGATCAGTGAGGGCTAACAGCAAGTAGGCAAATAGCTCCCACTGTCTGTGCAGCCTACTGCCTCTGAGGTGCATTGTATAAGGCTCTCCAGATAGCCCAGCGGGCAAGCGAGTCTTGGTGCAAGCTCACGTGGGACTTGCCTGCTCTCCATTCCATCCCCACTTTGACACCCTCACCTTTTGTCTCTGCATCTCATCCTGAAACAGCTCATAAGCGTGCACCTCCAATTCTACTTTGGAAGACACTAATACATGGAAGACAATACTTAATGCATATATTCTTTATTCGATTACTGCTGTAATGTAGAAAAAAACTCAAAGCCCCAGCACATAATGTTACAGGTTTCATTGCCTGTCAAGGGTCATTGTTTCAGTTTATAGCTTTTAAAAATAAGAGAACTCTGTATTGTAAAGGTTTTCAGGCTGCAAAACATTCTTTGCAGACCGGCAATGGTCTGATGATCAGAGTTGGTGCAATAATGATTTATGTCAATGTGTCTGGAGAACAAATTGAAATCATTCTCCAGCCATACCCAAGTTCCAGAAAAATTATGTGGTACCATATACACGTCCTGGTGGGGACATTATGACTTTTAAAGCACGTGTATTGCATTAAATGTACAACATAGCTATGTGAAATATTAATGGGTGTGAAACTGAGTCACATAATACATAAGAAAGATGATGGATGACTTCAGCATGATCCACTGTGGTTCCACTTTCAAGTAGCAACTTCTTTTGCTGAATCAAGCTTAAAAATAGGATCCTTCTCTGCTGAGCAAGCACACTTTATTTTTTCGCAGGGGCTATTGGCAATGCTGAGAGAGACATTGTGAGGTCAAATGCCACCTGGTCAGCAGTGGTCTAGGGCCCTCACCTTGGCATGGTTAGCACTCAACTGAATGGTTCCTTGTTGAGCAGCTCCATCTTGTGCACTGTATGTTCCTGCGTACCAGATACAGCTTGGTTTACATCCACTAAGTTGGTGACAGTGAAAAGTTCTTGCAGATGTTTGCAAAACTGTTCCCTAGGGAATGTTATCTTTTACCTGTGGAGAAGAGAAGCACTGCCTGGGGACTGCAGGTGGCCCTGCTTGTGTAATAAGGTGGTTACATACAGAGCAGAGAATTGCAGCCTGAGCCAGCTCACTAAAACTGCACATGACAAGCTTAGAGTGGAGTGAAGAAGCGAAGAAGTGTGGAGAATGAGCAATAAGGGAAAAGGGTGTGAGATAAAAATACACATGAAGAAGATGCAAGAATGGTGTGAACCATGATATTATGTGGATCCCTCTACCCATTGCCATTCCTCTATAGGAACTTCTTAGGTCTAGATATTTCAGTCACGATATTCATACACCCAAGAAGCCTTTGCAGCCCCTGGCCCCTGATAAATCTACAGCCCTCTCTAAACTCAAAATCTTTTCCACATTTGTTACATCTCATGCATTTGAATAGAACAGCCAGTCCAGGACAAGAAGTGATTGGTACCCATCAGGTTCTCTGCTCTGAGAATGAAACTAATGAGAGGAAGCGGTATTGGGAGATAAGTCTGAAATTCAGGAGAAACTGATGGTCTATATGGTATATAAGAAAGAGATGTGAGAAAGCAGACAGTATAAGTAATCAGAAGCTTACATGCAGAAGCACAGCTAAGAAGATGACACAGATCCCTGTGTGCTTGTACAAGAAGCTCTTTCTTGCTTTTGCCTGAGGCACCACCCCACGTTGCTGTGCCTAGAGGCTCAACTCCCATTGACCACCCTCCTCAACTTTCTGTTCTACTACATCCTGTAAAGTCATCATCTCTGTTTTCTTGTTAACCAACCATTTACTTGAAAGAATATAGCAGTAACTGAAATTACATTAGAAGCAGCACATATCTAAAAGACCAGAATGACAGGCATTCCAAGCATAGTTTTAGCAAAAAAGTTTAACCACAAGGCATAAAACATAAAGCTAGATTAGTATGTTGAACTGTAAAAGGCTTAAATCAACAGCTTCCAACATTGCCAGCTTTGCCAATAACCCACAGTGATTATGGACCATTGGTTTATGTATAAAACTACTTTCCCTTAGTTCAATGGGAAGAATTTTTTTTTGTACCAATAATGATTAGAAAAATTATCACATCTACACATTGTGCTCTGTATAATGTGTAGTAAGATAACAATATGCATTGTATTAAATACTGGAAATGTACTACTAATGTGTTTTGAAACTGTCACATTGTTATTTGTTATTAAAAGTAATAAAAAAAGAAAATAAAAAAAAATCATAACCTCTGTAACTGTCTATGGCACTTATGTGTTCACTCAGGCTTTTACTTTTCCTCTTTAACTCCCTAAGATCTAACTCAACAGAAACTGGAACTTTTCTGCATAGTTAGCCAACCCCGGAGGCTGGTTTCAGAGCAACCTCTGCAGCATAATACTCAGGATACATTGTTTGAATGAGTTAGTAATTCACACCCCTTCAGAGTGGAGAGATGACAGGAATTCCAAACACTACTTGCAAATCAATGCTTCATTGTTATTATCAGCATGTGTGTTGTTTATGGACAAATACTTTATGTTGTACAAGAATTTGTGCTATTTATCTTCCATAGTTCATTAATTCTTGAGTTCTATAACAAGCAATATATTGTCAAAAGGCCAAATAAAAGAAAAATACATGTTGAGATTATAATATCCCAAAGTTAGATAAAGAATACATTCTTCTCTCATTTCTCTGAATTCAACCACGTGGCAATGTCAAAGCTGAGTCCAGAAAATGAACAGGAAGGAGTTCCAGGTCATACTGTATATTCTGATGACTGTGTATTCCAAGTTGAGTTTGCATTGCTGTAACAAAATACCTGACATTGAGTAATTTATAAAGAATAGATGTTTATGTAGCACTAGCATAGCGCACTTGGTGTAGTCTTTCTGCTGTAATTCACAATGAACATGCCACACATTTCTTAGTCTCTGTTCTCTCTTCCTTCTCTTATAAAGTCCCAAATGCCACTAGAGGAATCCTACCATCAAGGCCTTATTCAATTGTAAGACCTCTAAGGAATTCTATCTAATTCTCAGGGTCCTGTCTCCTATGTCATTCACATGAGAACTTGGTGACTGGGCTTTAATTGCATGAACATGTGAAGTAAACAATAAGGTGGTTTATAGGTTTATAAGGTCCTTATACACAGAAATCTCCTTTCTATACTAGGGCCACTGATTGCCATAGAGTAGACAAATGAGTCCCCATCCTAAATATAGTACCCAGTTTTCTACAATCTCATTAACTGCAGGATAGGATGGCCATATTCAATGATTAATCTTCTGTGCCAACTTGAAATAAGAGCATCCTCTTATTTCATCAAATACCAACCTAGAGGTTGTTGTGATATACCTATGATTAATACCTAAAGTCAGTAATGGTAAGTATGGATCACTTTCAATCATGTAGGTGAATTTCATCCATTAGTTGAAGAGCTCAAGAGAAAAAACTAAGATTTTTTCTCCGTTTTATAATTTTGTTATTTTTAATAAGAAATAACAATGAGACATTTTCGAAACATTTAGAAGGACAGCCACAATAATTAGTACAATGCATACTGGTGTCTTCATAGTAGTTGTTCAGAGTGCAAGATGCAGGCATGATAACTTTTCTAAACACTATTCATCCCAATATTTCTTCTTATTGAACTAAAAGAAAGTAGTTTCATACATAGTCCAGTATAATCATAGTGGGCTATTGGCAAAACTGGCAATGTCAGAAGCTATTGATTTAAGCCTTTTACAGCTCAGCATACTTATCTGGCTTCACATTTTATGCCTCATGGTTAAACTTTTCTGCTGGATGGTTAAGGCCAAGTTAAATCAAGACATATATAACAAAACATGTAATTTTTGTATCTGACAAGGTCAGTTGAATCCCCTCAGAATTTACCTTGAAACCATGTACGGTGTTTTATAGAACTTTTGTCAGTGTCAGCCATCTAAATAAGTCACAGCCATTGCTTGGCCTGTTTGCTCTCTGTGAAAGCCTGAGAGAATGTTTCTCTCTAGGTGACTTTCCTTAGGCACATTATACATCATCAATCCCTTTCCTCTGTGGTCCCATGATCTCTTTGAACAGAAAATTTGGATACAAACTAAGTTTTTGTTAGGTGAAATCCTTCTTCCAACTGCAGCATTAATGCCTACTGAAGTTTTTAGCATGCTGGCTAGCCTAGCACTTTTCAACTATGTCAGGCCCTACAACTGCATGAGTCAACTCCTAAAAATAAATCTCTCACTACACATATATGTGTTTACTGCTCTACTTTTTTTGAGAAATATTGCTATGGGATGCAGTTAAGATTAGTCAATCACAGTCCTTCCTCATGTCTTTTATTTTGTTTATTCATTCATTTATTACAATAATTAATACATTTTATATTGTTGTCTTAATCATAGTTGTTCAGAGTACAAGAAGCACACATGATGTCTTGTCTAAACATCATTAGTACAGATCTTTATTTTCATTGCACAAAGAGAAAGTAGCTGCATACATAGTCCAAAAGTCCATAATAGTAGTGGATAATCAGCTCATCTGGCATTATCAGAAGCCGTTGACTTGAGCCTTTTTCAAATCAGCATATTAATATGTCTTTCCTTTTTATACCTCATGGTTAGACTTTTCTACTGGATGAAAAGATAAAGCAAGACCTATATTACAAAAAAAAAAATGTAATTTTTGTATCTGACAAGTCAGTCAGGTCCACTCAGGATTTACCCTGAAACAATGTACTGCGGTTTGCAGAACTTTTGTCACTGTCAGCCATCTGGATGAATCATGGTCATTGCTTGACCAATTTACTCTCTGTGAAACCCTGAGCAAATGTTTCCTTTTTAGGTGAGTCTCCTTAGGCGCACTACATCATCAATCACTTTTCTCTACAGTTCCATAATCTCCTTGAACAGGAAATTTGGCTCTCCACTGACAGTACAGGATTCTTTCTTTCTTTCTTTCTTTCTTTCTTTCTTTCTTTCTTTCTTTCTTTCTTTCTTTCTTTCTTTCTTCTTGTACAGGTTCTTTTATGTCCTGTGTCTTCACTGATCTTGAAGGGCTAGAGCCAAAATATTGGCTTTACCTATATCCCTTCTTTTTCTCTAATTATTTGGTCTGCGAACTTAAGTTGTTGACCCACCAAAGGAGAAGCTTAATGATTATTTTCTATAACATAGGCACTTGAGCTTAACATCACTATTTTTCTGACCATCAAACGCCTTAGACAATGCATGAAGCAGGTATTTTCCATCAATTATTGATATTCTAAACTTTAAATCCATGCAGAATGTGAAAAAAAAATTGCGTATTGTTACAGAGATTTAGGAATGTAATCATTTGCAAAATTGTAGCGGTCCACTTCTATGGCCTTTTTTCCTTGTCTCATGTTCTCTTTTACTGCTGTCTGTCTTTTTTCTTTCTTTCTTTCTTTCTTTCTTTCTTTCTTTCTTTCTTTCTTTCTTTCCTTCTTTCCTTCTTATTTTTAAACAAACATTTACTTGAGAGAGAGAGAGAGTATAGATAATTGATATGACATTAAAAGTAGTGCCTAATTAGAAGACCAAAGAGGTAGGTATTCCAAGCATGGTTTTAGCATTACACATTGCTATTCTCAATGTATTTGCTTAGTTCATAGATATAGTACATATAGTTAGTCAGGGTGCAAATTCTACCAATTACCTGCTA
>PVKN010018936.1:0-16762 GCA_004027915.1 Capromys pilorides | reverse complement strand
CAACTTCTTTCCTGCAGAAAACAACATCTGGGAAATAATGCGTTTGTGGCACCAGACAGAGCTCCATGAAGTCATATCCATGCCTCACACACCTGTGAAATCAGCCTACGCTCGTGCTCCTGGGTAGAAGGCGTGGACACAGAGCACCCGGGAGGAGCTGCTTTCCTTCTCAGTCATGCATGCTAACTCAAACATGTCAGGATTTCTATCTCTCAGGTCCCCCTCCTGCCCCTGAACACACACAGTCTTAACAGCAAAGGCACCTGGCCCCGAGCTCCTTCTTTGCTTGAGTCACAACTGGCTGTCACGTTCTTTGGCTGTCACCTTCAAACACACAACTTCACTGTCTTAACAACCCCGGAGAGACCTACCTTCTACCCCTCACTGGAAACTTCTTTCAAATCTCTCAACTAAATTAAGTCCGTGGCTTCAGCTAATATTCAAAATAAGACACTGAAAAGAATTACTCAAATGTACTACATGGAAAGGAACACCACCGAAGGTACACGTGCTTAACAAAATTCCTGAAGAAATATTGTAGAAATTAGACTCTACCATCATGCCATGAAATGACTTCATTAAGTTAGACAGACATCCCAAACAGATTAGCCAAGAAGTGAGAATGTCTCCAGCTTCTGGATGCCTACAAGATCATTACCAGCATCTAGCTTTAGGCAGCTCCTATACACCACTTTTAGGATTTCACATATATGTGATATTGATAGCATATTCACGTATATTACTGATTCGAGCCAAAGAAGATTAATACATGTTGACCACTCTGTTAGGGTAATCAGAGCTCTGTCCCATCTCAGTATAAGCCACAGCTCTGCGCAGCAGCCCACGAAAGGTGAGCGGGCTGCATCGAGCAAAGTGCGCATGCTCCACCCAGGCTGCCCCAAATCAGCCAGATGTGGGATATGGGAAAAGCTCCTACACAAAGTGAGATGGGTACTGTAACATCAGTACCCTTGCCAGCAGTGAGTCCCAGGCTGGGGCAAGAGCGTCCCAGCACAGAGGCTGAGGTACGGACAGCAGCAGAAGAGGTGTGGCTACAGAGGACGAGTGGCATCCAGAGTGGAGGGCACGAAGCTGCCCGAGGACCTGAGGGAAGAGGCGGCTGAAGCGTGGACTGCATGTCTATAGACCAACCTTTCAGGAGTTAGATTAATTCCCCCACTCCTGGTAAGAGGAAAGACAGCACCTACGCATGTGCAATTCCCTAAGACAGAATCGCAGCCACATCTCTGACCATTAAAGTTTACCCATGTAAGCTTCACAATCCCTCCGCCAGCACTTGTGCATCTGATGGCTTCACGAGGACTTGTCCCGGTCAAGCCATCAAGAACTCTGCACCGACCACCGCCGTCTTTCTGCAGGAAGTTTCCCTCTCAGACACTCGCGGATGAAATGGGAGACCTAGAGCCCTGCCATGCATGCCTGGGGTGTTCTGATGGGTTGCCCTGCCCTCGGTCCCTGAGGAGTTGCACAAACTTGCATCAGCCCTGCAAGAAGCCAGCTGTAGGGAGCAAAGCTCTGCATCCCCAATGGCAAGGACATGCACGGGGCCAGTCAGGGTCCCTGAGTGCTGGACCCAGCTGCACAGAACAGCACAGGTCAGGCACAGATGCCGGCGTGAGGTCTGTGTGGAGAAAGCGTTTGGACAGTGAGCAAGTGAAAGGATGGCTGTTGTAGGCAGACCAGCGGCCTCCCGCAGGCACCCATGTCCTCATCCCCAGAAGCTGGGAGCCACAGGGCAAACCGGAATTCCCTGCAGATGGAGTTCAGTTCGCCCATCAGGTAAATCGCAGACCCTTGATAATGAGAACGGCAGGGCTGTGAGGAAGCCAGAGAAATTCGAGCGTGATAAGACAGCAGCCGGACCCTGCTGGCTTTAAGCTGATGGCAGAGGCAGCGCAAGGGTGGCAGCCCAGCCTGTGCACAGAACCGCAACAAAGGTCACGCTGCTTTGAGCCAATAAACATGTGGATTTTCACACAGTGAGGTAGGCAGCCTCAGGTCCTCCCGTGAGAGTGAACCCTAATAACTGGCATCTGGAGATACCGTGCCTGGGGGCCATCAGTCCACCCCCCAAAGTGTCATCTAAGCCCCCCAAGATCTTGCTGAAGTGCATACTCTCACCGGGTTCCCTTCAATTTCTCAAGTTTTTCATAAGTACTTCTGGAATTAACTCAGCAAGTGATTCACTATTCGTGAAGAAACAGAACTTCAAAGACAGCCTCCATCAAGATTGAAAGGTGTGACTAACAGCGCACCTGCCTCACAGGGCTCAGCACTCCACCCCACCCCACCCCACGCCCGGCCCCCCAGACACCGGGTTCTGATGAATAAGATCCAAGAGCCGCACTGTGACCAACAATGACAATAGCGTCATGGCCACCCAGTGCCACCCTCGCCACTGGGCAGTGCTCTAAAGGAGCGGCTGGACAGAAGACCTCAAACACCCCACGGTGACGGGATGGGCCAGCACTGTATGAAGTGTGGATGAACTGGATGAGTAACTGTAATTCCACCTCATGATACTGGGAGTGGGGTTAAGGAAAACGTTACCCCAAATCGCTCTTCCACCACCTCTTCAACTGGCTAACAGAAATAAATTTAGAAATCTTCAGCACTAACAGAGGTAAATGAGAGGTTTACTGTCTCCTCAACTCTTTAAAAGCCCAGGAAATCAATGCCACTAATTTTAACTGAACTGTACAACATGACATGGTTTCTTTTTGTGGTATCTTAGGGTTGTTTTTATTTCTGTTTTTATCGGACTCCCTAGGCCTTTGAATTATTTGCCTCCTAGTAACAGAGTAACTTACCTCCACAAGCTTCATTAACATAATGGAACAGAAAATCCCCCCCTCACCCCAAGGTACTTTGGTTTGTTAATTACCCAGGTAATGATTTCTGTTCCAGTTCTTGTTGCTTTTGCTTCTTAAAAACGGCTGGTCCCTGTGATGCACATCATATAACCAACCCCCAAAGGACACGCCTCACTGCCTCGCGACTTGCTGCCTGCTGACCCCACAGAAGCCCAGACCACTCAGTCGGTGCCTGCTGGCATTAATAAGTCTGCATCCAGATCCTGGGCTCCACTTTGGTGCTTCTGTTTGCCATTGCCATAAAAAACAAACAACATAATGTGCTTTCCTTGGCCATTTTCAAGGACAAGAGTTCCCTTTAAAAGAGTTGGCAATGAGTCAAACTAGAATAAAAGAATCCTTTTCAGGTTTCACAAGGCTCATCGCCATGCTAGATGGCCAACTCAGACATGTTGACACAGGTAAAGATTTATTCATAAGGTAAAGAGAAACCAGTGACCAGTAAATGCTTAATATAGTAAAACCATGAAGGAAATAAAATCCTCTTTCTGTCAAGGAACATCAGCTGCATGAAAAATGATCTAGAACCCTTGATCTCTTCAACCCCTGTGATCTTCCCTGAATATAGCCAATCTCTGAAGCAAAGTGAAAATTTTCAAATGTTTATACTCTCTAGTACTCTTACTATATTTTCTGCTAGGGTTATGTCCACAGGATGAAAATTTAAGGCCAAAACCACCTGGTGAAATACACTAATCAAAAATATAGTATTCATATAATTTTATGAAGATATAGGTACCCCGTATACAAGACATATGCCTTATATTAATGTAGCATCCCAAAAACATGTCCCATCTGAATCGGTGTCTGCATTTTATGCAAATTAAGGCCCCTCTTCTTTCTTTCTTTCTTTCTTTCTTTCTTTCTTTCTTTCTTTCTTTTTGCATTTTAGGGAAGAGTCTACAGGGTGATCAGGGTCTCACTATTAGAAAACACTCATAGTGATCCGCCTGTTTACAGCCTCCCAAGAGCTGGGTTTACAGGCTCGTGCCACAATGTTGAGTCTCAATTGCTATCTCAGTACACTGCAGTGGGGAGGGCCAGCACGGCAAGCCTGGGGATTGAACCCCCGACCCTGTGCCTGCTTGTAGGTAACTTAATCCACTGAGCTATTTGGTCAGCCCATCCTTTTTTCTTTACCCTAGTTTTGATAGTGTCAGGACTTCAGACTTCTGTGTTGCTCTCTTTACACATAAAAGAGCGCAATCTACCATACACAATGTAGGCAACCCTCACGTTTGTTTTCTATTTCCCTTACTCAGAATGGAAGTATCCAGAAAATGAAGACTTCTGTTTACTCTGTTCATTGGTGTATGCCTAGCACACCCTACAGTGCCTGGCACAGCACATACTGATGGTATAGATCAGGGCATTGATAGTGATACCAGGCTTTGCTAGGACTATGCTTTAAAATCAAAATGACACTAAGAAAAACAAGACAAAGTAATATGTAATACAGCTTCGTAATGGAACACAGACCTGTCGCCCATACAACAATCTAACAACACAGTCCACACACAAGCTACAGTAAGGTCAACAGGAGTTACTGGTGCGAAGTGGTGCTCCAACGAGGAGACGCAGAAACACATGGGGTCAGATCCAGAGGAAAGTAAAATCACACGGGCCGTGACATCCAATGCTGGGATCAGAGTCACATTTCACAGGAAATGTGCACCTAGGCCAAGGATGAAACTGATATGGGTGTGTGAGGTACCAGGAACGACTGCAGAATAAAAATTAAAAGGATAATTGGTGTGCAAATATGGCGAGGTATGGAAACCAGGCCGAGTCTCTACTGCAGTCCTCAGCCAACTCCAAGCCGCTATAACCTAGTAACACCTGGTCCTGAATTTCAAGTGCCTGTCACAACAACTTGCACCCAAGAAGAAGTCAAAATATAAACTTCTTTACTATAAACACGATCTGAATCCACACATGCCCCTGAGCCCACACACATGCACTTTATGCACACGAGTGTGTACATCATCAATGCCTGCTTTTCTGATAGCTGCAGGAGACTGCCGCCCTTCTCTCTGTTCTATTTTTCCACCTGATGCCACACAGCTCCTCAGCTGGGACCACACTGCCACATTTCAAGTGGGACATTATCTTCAAGGCATGAACTAAGGAACAGTAAGGTCAGAACTGGCGACACACACAGCCACCTGTGCAGTTCCTCTTCAGGGGAACCTGGTGCTGGTGCTTGTGAACAAGATACAAAACGAGAGGAAGGCAGCAGGCACAGGAGAGCCATGGAAGTCCTGTCCCTCTCCCCACCATGCACAAGGGCAAGGATCCTGTCTAGCCAGAGACACAGGGCGCAGGGCAGCTCCACTCCAGCGAGGCCCAAGGTGAACACACAAAACATGCATAGCATGGTGTCTTTAGGGGTCAGATGGACAAACTTCTCAGCTGAGGCAAATCTTCAAGAGCACTTAGGAAAACACAATGCCAGGGACAGCGTCACCCAGCTGCTTTCCTTTTCCATATCTAAAGCTACACAGGAATTGCGAACTGTGTACGTATTTTAACCGGGAAATTCATACACACTTAGCAATGGGAGAGATCATACTACATTCTATTAAAAGTAAATTGAAAAATAGTTAACCACTGGCTACACAAGCTGCCTGGCTGATATCTCTAACCCCAAGTGACCTAAATTCATTTTACTGCCAATAAAGAACTTTAAAGTAGTTCCACTGAATTTATCCAAAAGTCACCTTTTTCACATGTGGCTTTTTCACATGAAGGCAAAACTGCTACTTCCCAGCATGGACAGGCTGGTGACTAGTGTGCAAGCCCCCTCTTTCCCCTGTGCCCTGCAGGCCTCACTCTGAGGTCTTCCTGCTATCTTTTTGGACTTTTGTCAAGGTCCTGCTTGATCTTTTTAAGGGACGAGCACCCCCTTTACTTCCCAAGTTGACAAGTCCACTTAAAAACTTATATATAGCATTTGTACTTTAAATTCTCCAGTGTTTCTACTTGGAATTGCATGTATTTTTAAAATTAAGTCTGTTGGTACAATTTAGGTAGACATAAAGATCATATTCATCATGGGGAATTTGTACCTGTACATGATACGTTTTCATTCCTCCTTTTCTCCCATTTGCCTCCCTCCATTCAACCCCCATTCCTCTGCCTATTTACAATGCTTTGCTTCCACTTTATCTTCAACTTTCTTTTCTTTTCCCTTCCTTCCTTTTCCCCTTCTCCCTCTCTAGCTACTTTTTCTTTTTGAATAATTTCTTCCTATTTCACAACATCTCTTTATAGTTTGGTCCTCATTTGCCCTTGCAGTGGCTCACACAAGAGAGATGGTGTGGTGCACAGACGCATGTTTGATTTCTTTCACTCAGAACTATGACCTGGCAGTGCACCCATTTACCTAGAAATGTCTCAGGCTTACATTTCTTTGTGGCACCGTAGTACCCCATTGTATATTAAAAAAACAGAAAACTTTTTTACCCATTCCTCAGCTGATTGGCATCTGGGTTGTTTCCTGGTTAGCTGTTACAAACTGTGCTGCTATAAACATGGGTGCGCATATATTGCTGTGGTATGATGTTTTCAGTTGTTCTGGAAAGATACCCAGAAGGAGAATAGCTGGGTTGAGTGGTATCTACAGTCCTAGTTTCTGAACAGTCTCCACACTGACTCCGCAGTGGCTGTACCAGCCTGCATGCCCACCAGCAGTGGAGAAGGGTTGCTTTCTCCCACAGCCCCTCCAGCATTTGTTATTGGCTGATGTCGATGACAGCCATTCTTTCCAAGATGAGATGGAAGCTACAGGAGTTTTTCAAGCTGGCTGCTGACATTTGTTTAACCAGACAGTCCCTTGCTGTGGTGTGCCCTGCATACTGAGGGGGGCCTTCAGCCCTCTGAGGCCTTGATGACAATTAGACCTGGTAGCAAGACGTGTCTACCTCAGTTAGGGCAATCACAAATGTCACCTAACATTGCCATGTGTCTCACTCGTAGGCAAAATTGCTCCTATCTGTGAAACTGAAGAAAAAAATTATTATTAATTCTCAATAAAGAGCCTAACTTAATGAAGTGCTAATCAATGATTTATAATGGAGGAGAACAGTAAGATTAAAAAAGAAAATGGCTTAATATCTGTTAATAAAATACTGAAAGTCACCTTAAGATTACAAATCCCCTTAGAATTTATTTGGTGTCTTTGGAAATGAATGTAATTAATCACGGATTTAAAAAAATGGAATCTTATTCTAAAACCTCTGGTGGGGAGAGGTAGGAAGAAATCTATTATCTTTCCCGGTAGGACATTCTGCAGTAAAATATGATCAAATAACATGGCAAATATTAAATAAACTTTAAAGTATATTACACAGAAAGGATAATAGCACATTGTCCCAAATCCCTCTCAAAACGCTATGCCTTTCCTCAAACACCTCCCTTGCAGGGCTCTTGCTGCCTTCCGCAGCAGCTCTCAGATCCTCCGTCCTAAGCGTCTCTACGAGGCGAGGTCCTAAGTGCAGCGCGCTAAGGAGCGCCATTCAAAGGCCAGGCGGCCCCATCACCGACCCTCTATCCCCATCTGCCTACTGTCCGGATCTTGGACCGCATTACCTCTGCCTCTTCCCAGAGTCAACACAACCATGAAAGGGAAACTCATGAATCCTTTCAGGACACTGAGGCAGCCACCCAGCAAGGCTACGGTCACCCACGATGAGGATGCGCAGCACACCTGCTCCAGACAGGCTGCTGCTCCGAGCCCGAGGCCTCCGGGCACCAGCCTCCCCCCTGAGCACCTCCGCTCCAGGGCCCTACAGCAAGGTCAGCTCCCACAGGACCCGAAGGGGACCAGGCAGACCTCGCACCCTGAGCAAAGATGTCAGGCTCTTGGGAATAAAATCGTCCTTGGGAACAAAGCTGGGAAACAAGGCAGAGATGAGCGCCTACCAGGTACAACCCGGCCTTGGCCCGCGGGCCTCTGGGCCTCTCTTTCCCCGGTGCCCTGCAGCCCTCACATGGAGGTCTTCCTCGCATCTTGTTGGACTTTCTTAAGACTCCTGCTTAATCTCTGTAAGCAATGAGCACCCGCTTTGCTTCCCAAAGGCGGCATCCACCCCTGCACATTGACGCTGATTGGCTGGCTTTATTTCCTTTATCACTGAAGCAGGAGCTCCACAGGTCGGCAGCAGAAGAAGCCAGTAATCTCTGTTAGTGAGACGCTCGGATTCCCAGCACCCTCACCATGAGAAGACAGCCTGGGTGGGGACTGGTGCAGAGGTAGGCGAGGAGCCCTGCAGGGCCAGGCAGGGTGACCCTGTAGGGTGCAGAGGCGCTAGGCGGGACGGCCACACGCAGGGCCCCTTGTGTGCAACAGAAAGACGCAAGCGGGAATCTGCAGACTCCTGGAGAAGCCATCAAAGGGCCTGGGAGGTGGCGGACAGAAAGGACCAGGGAAGGCAACGCGCATGCACTGTCCGGGTTTCCTGCGAGGACCCGAGAGTAGAATTATCCACCATTGTTGTGGTGTGCAGCTAGTTGTCCCTCGAAAGCCTCATGTAAATCATGGGGCTGCCAAGTGCTAGGCTCGAGGGGCGGGGCTTGAGGGGGCGTGGCCGAGAGAGGCACGAAGTTAAACTGACAGCATGCGCTGTCAGAGTGCACCCCGCCAAGGCAGAGATTTTGCATGGAGGTATGGAGCAGATCATCCTGGACACGGCAGTGCCCTAGCCCCTCCTCCAGGTCCTACAAAGCGGGGCAGCTCTTGAAACCTCCAGGAAGTGTGAGCTAAATAAACCTTTCCTCTCCTAAGGTTCTGTGTCAAGTATTTGTCCCAGCAATGACAGAATAGTGACTGAAACAGCCGTCTCGGGCAAGGAGACCAGGAGACAGGCAGGGTGACCCTGTAGGGTGCAGAGGCGCTAGGCGGGACAGCCACACGCAGGGCCCCTTGTGTGCAACAGAAAGACGCAAGCGGGAATCTGCAGACTCCTGGAGAAGCCATCAAAGGGCCTGGGAGGTGGCGGACAGAAAGGACCAGGGTAAGCAGAGGTTGCTTATCCTGTCCCCAGGGCTGCAGCAGGGGCACCAAGCTCCAGGAGAGCTCACTCGCCAGGCCCAGAGCTCAGGGAAAGCACCCGGCACCTTTACATCCGGGCACCTCACCTCCAGTACAGCTCTCACGGGGCCCCTGTTCACCTGTCCCTGGCAGAAAGAGGGGTACATGTGGACCGAGAAGAGCTGCAGCTCTCCCAGCCATGAGCTTCCCGCCTGTTGCCTAGCCTGGATGCGTCTTCATGAGTCACATCACGGCCATGATTGTGAGCTTGGTCACTTTGCACATGATTCTGTGTCTGCTCCCATCTCCTTCCCCTTGCGTGACAGCTGGAAGTGAGCACCACTGTAGGGTCACCCCAGATCCAGGCATGCAAGTCACATGAGCAGAGGGTACCCAGCCTTGACTGCATCCCTCTAGGCTATGCATGAGGGAAAAGCATACACTTATCTGGTCACCTTCTGTCACATGGGCTCAACCTGAGCCCCAGCTAACACAACACCCCAGCTGGGTTACCCCTGAGTGCCATGCCCAGCAACCTAACAATGCATCTGCAAAGGATCTCAGTAGGTTGTGTCATCAACCCCAAGAGTCCAGAGACATTGGATTGGGCCAATCACGAGGCCACTAATGGGCAGGACCAAACAACAATCTCAAAGATTTTGTTAAAAGATGGTGCTGAAATATCTTGCATGCTTTCCTCCTGTGGAATCTGGGCAGAGAGAAGCGTGGCAGATGTACCCTGTCGCCCTCACAGCCAATATTTCACAGCTGCTCATAAAAACCCTTTTCTGTGCATCCCAGCTCAACTGGAAAGTTCAAGCTCTGCACAGGAATGCACGTCCTCAAATTTCCTTCCACTATTTTTTTAGGGAAATTCAAATGGAAACATTCCTTAGTGGAACTGCTTGGAGTTGAGCTGCAGCTTTTTAAAGTTCGTATCTTTTAAGAAAAGAGCAGTCAGTACCACAGCCACATATACTAACTAACTGGGGATCTGCTCACTTGCTAAAATTACAAACAGGAATATCAAAGTGTGAGATATTAACATATATGCTAAATCACACACGCTTTTACTTTGCAAAGCTGCATCCAATTTAGTAGATGTATCATCTTGAATAAAATTGAGAACTTCCAAAGGATTTCTCCAGACATATTAAGGATGGGGCTGTTGAGGACAGATGAGGAACAGGCATAAAGCATTTACTTGAGGGCGAGAATGAAGGCAGAAGAAACCAAGACCTACAGCTGAACTTTTAAAAGTTCTAAGAATTAATATGCATAGTTGCTTTCCTGTGTTTATTCTTCCTAGCAATATCCCATTTATGCAATAATTGATGGCCATACATATTTTCCAAGTAATCAAGTAATGGAATAATTCCATAAGAGGGATCTGAAAACCCAAATGGATTTAGGATATAAAAGTATTTCCTGGGCCGGCGAGATGGTTCAGTGGTCTAAAAGCGCCTGCTTAGGAAAGCTCAGGCAACTGCAGGGACTGCAGTTCGATCCCCGGCACCACATGCTGTGCCAGCCCCACCACCAGAGCAGGCTGAGCCAGCCATAAAATAAATAAACAAACAAGCAAACAAATAAAAATAAATAAATTATAAAAAAAAAAGTATTTCCTAACCAAGAATTAGGCAAGGAACCTGAAAAAAGAAATCATTCATCCACAATGTCCAAGTACTGAATTTTTCCAATATTAGTTACCCACCATCCCTGAGCTCATAGAGCATTTTTTATAAAATAGGAAGCATGCGATATTTAGGTCATACACCTCCCTGAATTTGTTTCTGGCCTTCCCTAAGAATGCTAACTGTACTGGTGAACCAGCAAAGATAATTACACTACTCAGCGTGGGAAAAGTCCTCATTTCCACACTACGGAATTCCAATCTAGGGCTGGGGAGATAGTTCAGCGGCACAAGTGCCCGCCTAGCAAATGCAAGGTCTTGATTTCAATTCCTGGTACCTTTAAAAAAAAAAAAATCCCAGTCTAGGGACCTACTAAATCCCACCACCACCCAATACCCAGCCCCCCACCTACAGCCCAGACAGAAAGCACTTACCTAGTCAGGATAAGGCCCTGGGTTCAATCCCTAGACCTTCATGCAAAGAAAGAAATGAAACAACAAAAATCCAACAACAGCGTCCTGCTCTCAGCTCAAAGTTCAGAGCTCACGTTCACCTTGTCCCCTTCAGGGATTTAGTTTTAGGTCCCCAGGGCCATAACAATCCATCCCTGTGGTCCACATCATGTACATCCTATCTAGGAAAAGCACTGAGGCATATGGAATCTTTTCCTTGCAGAAAGACACTTTCCGTGGGCCCTAAAACCTGAATTATATCTCCAGTAATGAATTCTCCTGCAGCTCTAACACACACAAGTTATGCAACATATAATTATTTTATTTATAACTTTTCTGGTGCTGGCTCGATGCGTATCTCATCAAAGAACATTATGTAGACTTTTGCATTCCACTTTGCTACCCAAATTCAGACAGCCACTCGTTCACTTATCCACGCTGGCGGAGGCCTGAGTCATCTGACTTCACTAAGTGTGACTGACAGACAGCAGGGGAGGCTCCTCTCACTGCCTAGTTTACTGCAAGGGCAGACCAGCAGGGGAAGCCCCATAAGGGGACCCAGCACTCAACCAACGTGAGCGGGGCCATGCAGGCAGGCAGCTTCCGAGGTGGGAGCACTGAGAGGATGGGTGGGGAGCACCGTGATTCTAACTCCCATCTGTGAAGAAAGACAACCAGATAAACTGAAAAGCCATATCCCTTTCCTTCCTCCATCTCAGTGTGGTTGAATGCCAGCTTTGCCCTCATTTATTATATAGTTTTTTAAATGAAAATTAACAAATAATCCTGGCAGAAACTTCTGCCGGTTCCTTTGCTGTCCCAGAGGCCCACCAGCTCTCCGGACACTGTCACATCAGGTGTTTTCATCCCAGGAGCCCTGGCCCACTGGCCTACCAAGATCCTGATACCAACAGCGTGTGGGCAGCTCCAGCCCGATGGCAGGGCTTCATAGAAGCAGACATCATTCTCTGAGGACTAAGCTCCACTGCTCATGCCGGGCCCTGGCCTACGCCAGGCCACCCTATCTGCTAGGGGCAAGTGGACAGAATTCCCTAGGCGCCCTGGAATTCCCTCAAATGACTGTTTCCAAATGCATTCCAACCCAACATGCCCAGGCAAGACTCCTGTCTGCAAGGTGTTGGCTAGGGTGCCAGGCTGCTTGGCCTTGGGGACATTCCTACATACACAAGATAGATCTTGAGGGCAAGAGCCACTGAGGGCAGGAATCTAACAGTGGGCATCGCACTGCGCATTGCCATCTCTCATGTAGTTGCTTGTGTTGTCCGATAGAAGCAAGTAAAATGGGTCAAAATAAAGATTTTTAAGCATTAACTGCTATCTTCAAAAAACTGACAGAAATTAGTAGTGTAGCAATCACATATATGTGTGTGTGTGTGTGTGTGTGTGTATGATTTTCCCCTTCCTTTTTCTTCTTTCTTTTATTCTTTCCCTCCTTCCTATTGTTCATGCCTTTTGAGGCATTTCTTTCCCTTTTCCTGAATCCATTGTACCTTTCAGATTTTATTTACTCCCTCAAGTTCTTACATTAGGGGGAAGATTCATTGTGGACGCATGTGGGTCTGACCTATTTCACTTATGAGCATAGCCTCTAGTTTTATCCATTTACCTATAAAAGCCTCAAGTTTATCTTTCTTAATAGCTGGTTAATACTCCATTATATAAAAATGCCACATCATTTCACCATTCCTCAGTGGATGGGCATTTGGGCCATTCCCAAGATGACAAGTTGTGCTGCTATAAACATAGGTGCACATATATCATTGTGGTATGCTGTTTTCAATTCTTCTGGCAAATTATCCAGAAAGGAAGCAACTGGGTCAAATGAGACTTTTAATCCTGGTTTTCTCAGAAGTCAACAACCGAAAATCAATACCATTCCTATATAAACAACGAACTCACTGAGAGAGAAATTAAGAAAATAACACTCTTTCCAATGGCATCCCCCAAAATGAAATATTTAGGAGTTAATCTAACGAAGAAATCAAAAGATCTATACAATGGAAATGACAATATTGTGAGAAAAAATAGAAGAAAATTTCAGGAAATGGAAAAACATCCCTTGCTCATAAATTTGGAGAGTCAACACTGTGAAAAAGGTCACACTCCCAAAACTCTTATACAATGGAGGTTTTGGTGGTACAGTGGTTAGCATAGCTGCCTTCCAAAACTCTTATACAGACTTAAAGAAAGTGCAATGAAAATTAGCATACCTCACAGACAGAGAAAATGTTTCTAAAATTCATTTGGGACCTAGAAAGTCATAGAACAGCAAAGGCAATCCTGGTCAAAGAGGAAAAGGTAGGAGGCATCACAATCCCTGACTTGAAATTATACTACAAAGATACTGTGATACAATCAACATGGTACTGGCACTAAAACAGACCCCAGGGTCAACGGAACACATAAGATGCAGATGTAACTACAAATACACTCAGCTGACTTATCTTTGATAAAGGGGACAAACATATTCACTGGAAGAAAGATAGCCTCTATAGCAAATGGTCCTACAAAAACTGGCTTTCCACGTGCCAAAAACTAAAACTAGATCCAGGTGTACCAGCATGCACCAAACTAATGTCAAAATGGATTAAAAATCTAAACATTAAAACAGAAATACTAAATTTGCTGGAAGAGAAAGTAGGTAGATTTCCTGAAGACATATTGGTAGGTAGAGAGTTCAAGAACAGAAACCAAACTGCACGGGAAATACTACAAAAAATCAACAACTGGGATTGCATCTTATTGAAAAATTTCCACACATCAAAAGAAATCACCAACAGAATAAAAAGACAGCCCACGAACTGAGAAAAAAAATCTTAACCAACAATCACTGAGAGAAAGGATGTCTATGTAGAATATATAAGCAAATATTTGACCCCTGAGCCATAGGGCTGGGCTTCCACCTCCACAGTGACCTGGCTCCTAGGCTTAGGGCTAGAACTTTCCACCTGGGCCATCAGGTCAGAACTTGAAAGATCTGAATGTCAGAAGACTCTAAATTCCAGATTTTCACATTAGGGATATTCAACCTAAATTCAGAGTTGTTCAACGGTGTCTTGGTTTAAAACCTACAATTATATTGCAAGGAAAGTCAGATGTAGCTACAAATACATTCAGCCACCTTATCTTTGGTAAAGGGGCCAAACATATTCACTGAAAGAAAGATAGCCTAGATAACAAATGGTCCTGCAAAAACTGGCTTTCCACATATCAAAAACTAAAATTAGATCCAGGGTTAGCACAAGTTAACTGTCTGTCTAGTAAGGCAAACTCATGGATCTCCACAAATACATCAGGTGACTGCTCACGCCAGCTCCTCCCACAGGAGAGTGTTCAGATGCAGGCTGAAGGTCCCGGGAACAACGTGCCTGACCTGATATGAAAGGTCTCGATTAAAACACAGCACCCTGAAAGCACCACCTACGGTTACTTTCAGGGTGAGATAGGATAGAAAAAGACACGGAATGCTTAAATTTTAAAAATGTACTAGAATAAGATACATTGCCAAAACTCCCCTTCAAACTTCCCCTCCTCCTTTCCAAAGCACTTTGCATCATCCTCGACAGAGAAGCTGTTCATGGAGTTCACTTCCATGAGTATATGGAGCTGAGTCACTGTGGCTACTTCAGTGTCCTGAGCTGCTCCAAACTGTTAGCCTTCCTGGTCACTTTGACTTTGAGGAAGTCACATGCTAGAAGTCACATGCCGCCACATCTGAGAAATAAGGCGGATGAGGACACACTGCTATCACACAGCAGCAGCATTCACCATATTTTTGATTGTGGCTCATAAAAAAATGTTCGGGACAGGGACTCCAGAACTGCTTCAGAAAGTGGCCAGAACAATGGCATAAGAACAATGCATTGTGGGGGAGGATTTGGAAGGAGACTAACGCAGTGAATCTGTTACTGTACTATATTTATAAATGGAAATATTCACCTTATATTTTAACCACACCTCACCTAAGATATATGTGAAACACAAATTAACTTCTTAACCATTTTTGAATCATGCATATGCAAATATTCCAAAATCTAGAAAATCAAAATCCTAGACACTTTCTTTCCAAGCATTTATATTCATATATCACACAGGAAACTCCTCTTATGCCTTGTCACCTAGCTAATCTGCCACAGTTTTAGAACACACAAGGGTACACCACCTCCGTGACATGAGATAGGAGGGCCCTGAGATGGTTACCGTCTATCACTTGCACTGAAGTGGAAGCGGCAAGACCCTAGAGAAATGCCATCTAATTTTTAATAAATCTTATAGATTATATATGCAGAATGCTCTTCCCCAAGAAAAATGATCTGCTTAAACTGCTATACAACTATTGATATCATATATTCCTGCCATTTTCAAAGAACATTTTGGAGCAATTTTCATAGCCAGTTTAGCTATCATAAAGAAAAATGCCTTGTATGGTATCTCCACTTCTGGCAGGGAAACGGTCATTACCAATGGCAGTGAGACTCTCTAGTTTCCAGCCATGGATATATGCTCTTTATAATTTTTGTAAAAAATTACATTTATAGTAAATAAATAAAAGGGACAAGACAGGAGGACAGTCTGAGGACACATCTCTGGATATTTCAAACACTATAACACTTAAACCTGCTACTGCCCATGAAATTTTATCATGGACTATGCAGGAGAAATGTTCTAGCTATCAGCACACAGCACCCAACGTGCATCCTGGGAGACAGCAGACACAGCTCCAGGGCTCGTGGGGTGAGAGCAGAGCGTAAACTGCATGTGTGGTGGGAAAGCCTCGCCAACTGCAATGCGTGGTGTTCCTGCTCATGCCAATGAGCAGCATGGGGCTCCCTCAGGTGCCCCGCCAGGTCCCCAAGCCAGATGGCACCTTGTCTGTAATATGGTGGCCCCATGTCCCGGATTTAGAACAGCATGCAGAGAAAGAACGTAGAAACAAGTTTCTCCAATGGATTTTACTCACGTCAACGAGCTGGCTGACTCCACTTGCTGTTCTGGCCAGCGTGACAAGGTCTTCCTGCATCTTATCCACCCAGGACTTGATACTGCAGAAAAGAGAGAGAAGAATGTCCTGTCAGCCCTCTAGCGAAAGAAGGCCACGCTCTGGTAATTCACAGCCATGTGTGGACCACGCACTCGGTGGCTTTGATGCCTGCGTTTCTTGCATATCTCCACAAACCCCACCTTCAAACTGCAAAGTTACTGAAATGTTGAGGGTCCTGAAATTTCCCCTAGTCAAAAAGCAACAATACATGTCCACACTTGTAATTCAAGCACTTAGGTGGCTGACGCAGGAGGATTGTCATAGTTCTATAGTTTGAGTCCAATTTAGGCTACAGAATCAAGTGCAGGGCCGGGCTGCTTTACACAGTGAGATTCTATCTCAAAACAACAAAAAGGAACTGCTACCTTCTGCAACATGATGAAAATAAATTCATAGTTTTTTTAAAAAATTCTATGAAGACAAAAATGCAAGCGTAATCCCACCACCAAATAATTTTTCCTGAATTCTTTGTCATATTCCCATCTGGGCTTTTACAATTATTACCTTAATTGAGTGTATGTTATCTACAATTCACGCATCTTTCGTCTTTCTGGCATGACTGTCACACACTGTCACAAGAATTTTGCAAACATTCCCACTGTTTGGCATTCCACTATCTCTATATTTCACAACCCACTGGGCCATCCTCCTCTTCTCAAAGACATCAGCTTTGAACAGCAACACATGAC
>PVKN010018935.1:0-16631 GCA_004027915.1 Capromys pilorides | reverse complement strand
CTCACTATGCAGCTGAGGCTGGCCTTGAGCTCCTTTTGTAGCCCAGGCTGGTCTTGTACTCATAATGATTCTCCTATCTCAGCCTCTTGAGTGCTGGGATTACAGGCATGCACCACTATATCTAACCTCAGAGGCAATATTTTCTTTAATGTTTTTATAAATACATACATTCATGCATGCACTCCTTTGTATATATGTGTTATATATAGTGTGTGCACATATTATGTATATAACCCTAACAAAATGATGTGCTACAAGTCTTTGAACTTCATAAATGAAACATATGTGTTCTATGTCTTCTCTGATTTGATCATTGATTCAGAATTCTATCTGTGGAATTCATTCTTACCTGTTGGACAGAAAGGAGTACACTTATTCCT
Organism: Capromys pilorides; assembly: GCA_004027915.1. Classification (NCBI taxonomy): domain Eukaryota; kingdom Metazoa; phylum Chordata; class Mammalia; order Rodentia; family Capromyidae; genus Capromys; species Capromys pilorides. The sequence goes on along the minus strand of PVKN010018935.1, from coordinate 16,251 downwards.
CAGTATCCCTAGGAGACTGGTTCTTGGATCCCTGAAGGTCCCAAATCTGTGGATGGACAGATCTCTCGTATGCAGTACAGTGACCCTTGCACATATTCTGACCACATTATGCTGTATACTTGAAGTCATTCTAGGGTTCTTACACACCACATGCAATGTAAATGCTATGTAAATAGTCGTAATCCTATATTGTTTAGAGACTAATAAAAAGAAACCGTCTGCACATGTTCAATACAGATGCAATTTTTTCCCAGTGTTTTCTGTCCTTATTTGGTTGTATCTATGGATGTGGAGCCCACACATACACATGGCTGACTGTCTCAATTGTACAAATTCACCATTCATTGCCTGCTTATTCCCCTTTGGATGGTCAGTGAGGTTGTTTCTATGTTGTCAGAGACAGTCTTGTGCAATATGTGTATCTACAAATTTACTAGGCAATGCCAAATTGATTTCCAAAATCAGTCACCAGTTGCCACTCCTACCAAGGTGGGTGATAGTTCCCATTGTTCTGCATCTCCAAATTTTGGAATAAAATAAACTCTCAAATTCTTAGCACACATGGAAAGTTATCTTGTAGACTCTGTTATTTTTTCTGGTTACTAAAAGATTGAGCTTCAAATTATGCATTTATTGTTCATATATATATTATATATATATATTTAGGTTAAATGTCTTTTATTTATCTGCTTTGTTAAGGAGTTATTTTGTTTTTATTGTCTGTTTTGGGGAGTTCTTTATATATTTTTGATGTAAGTGCTTTTTATGGTTATGTATGTTTTAAATATTTCTCTTTTAATTTCTTTTGACATAGTCTGCTATTTTCGAAAAATATTTAGGCAGGTAAACAAATATTCTCTAGTTAATATTTAAAGAAGTAAATCTAGGTTAGTTAAACTGCTTAGATTGTTTTTGTTGTCCTTTTGTTTTGTTTTCTGAGACAAAGTCTCTGTGTAGTGCAGGCTAGCTCTGAACTCATGTTCTAGCCTAAGCTGGCCTTGAACTTGCTGTCTTCCTGCCTCTGCATCCCACATACTGGGATTATAGGCAAATAGCACCATACTGGACCTTACCACTCTGGGGGAGAAAACTTAGAGTAGGGCTGTGGACTGTCCTTCTCCGGGCCACAGCCACACATTTCTTCTCTTTCCTCCATTGCTCCTGCAATATGTTCCTACATTTTTTCAACTCCTCTTGTCTTTTAGAAGTAAATGCCAGAGGCTTGTATGCATTGCATTCACTTATTTTGCTCAGCAGGCCAATCATAGGTCAGGTAGAAAAAAATATATATAATAATAAAACAAATTGATAATGTACTCTATTTTCAAAATTACATCTTGATAATCTGTTCTTAGGTAGATACAGATTAAATTTGGAGGAAATGTATACAATTTCAAGAAGGAGCCACATATTTATAGTTGAACTAGAGAGACACAATTAGAATGAAGGAGCCCGGATGAGCATGGTGATGCATACCTGCAGTCCCAGCTACTCTGGAGGCTGAGGCAGGGGAGCACAGTGCACCTGCGGCCGGCCTGCAGAGCTCCGTGAGACTGGGTATTAATAAATTAAAAACAGCTCATCATGTAGCTCAGTGGGGGTGCATCCTTGAAAAAAGTAAAAATAATGTCCGAGGAAGGTTTTTCTCTGCTCTGCTCACTAAACAGGAAGAGCTGTTCCTGCATAACTTTGTGAGTACTGTCTCCTTGCTGCAAAGTAAAATGACAAGGGCCTGTGAGGAAAGCATTGGAGAACCACGGCATGTGGCCTGTTCTCTGAAGATCTCAGATAGATCTTCTCATGGATCCCAGTTTGTACGTGAGGAGGACGTGAAGCAGTTTGCCTAAAGGGACGCACTGACTAGGGCTGGGAAAAGTCTCCAGCTTGTGTTATAACCAGGCTGTGTTGACAGAAGTCAGGCTCTGCAGACTGTTTTGTGAGTGCAATGTTAGCCTAGTGTTAGCAAACAATAAAGCAACATCTGCTCCAGACGCAGAGGGGAAATCAGGTTCTAAGAGCAAAAAATAAAATGACCTGGGAGAAAGGAGGTAAACTGAGAAAGATGAGCTCTCTGGCTGCTCACATTTTTATTAGAGATTTGCAGAGCTGAACATCCTCCTTCTGTGACTTACTCAGAGAACATCTGAGCCACCCCAGCTATCCCTGCACAAAACCTCTCTATTCCTTGACTCTTGATAATGCTCATTTTCTTCTTGTCTCCAGGGACACAGCTCTGCTGAAAAGAGGGGAGGAAGGTGACGGGCTGCCCTGAGATGGGGAAGGTATGTGGAAATTACTCTGAAATAAATCCTGACATGGCATGAAAGGGATCATTTAAGGAGTGTTTTTCCCATAATGCTCTGTGAACAAAGCAAGCATATCATTTAGATCATGTCTAGCATATTGAATTGCGACCATTGACTTTTCACAGTTTGGATAAAATGTGTAACCAAACCCTAACCTGCATTGTGAAAACACATATGGCAATTCCTTTTGCATTCAGAGCTGATGACCTAGAAGCACTGTGCCAGCCACAAGAATGTGTCCCCACCACCGGGGACACCAGCATCCCGGCCTGCGGTGCTACTCAAGTGCACCACACAGGAGCTGTGGCCTTTATTTTGCTTCACCTTCTTCACCAGGCTATTTTTAACTTCTTAGGCAAGAAGTGACCTGGGGACAATATCATATTCGTAAAGGTTTCCAAGATGAGGGGGTTTCAGAGTGGCCCGTTTGGCCACTCTTGCGTAGAGCAAACCTATTAATGTTCATATGTTCTTACGGAGATGCACTGCTATCTCTGTGCATACACCGTGAACATGTACATGGGGTATGACACCCCTTTCTAAGGAAGGAAAACTTTATTTAGCTTACAGTTTGTGAAGGTTCCAGTCCATAGTGAGCTGAATCCACGGCAGAGTGGCACAGGGCAGAGGGCAACAGTTCATGGTGGCTGAAGACAGCAAAACAGCAAGAGCAAAAAAAAGGAGGAGCAATAGCTTCCCCCTTCCTCCCCTCACTCCCCCCCCCGAGACAAGATAAATAATTTGAATTTTATCAATTATTTATGCATTTGGATACAAGAGTATGGCCAGATGCCTTTAAGAAATCACTTTTCAAATTGAATTTTTTTTAAGCAGAGGACATTAGGTTTAAAATCCAAGAAGACAACAGAAATTAACTGTGTAAAACACAGGGTGCTAAATTCTATCAATAGCAACTTGATAGTAGTTGTAAAAAAGGGACTATGGCAAGTTTGTCACTTCTTTCAGGCCACTGACAAATTAATGCCTAATAACCAAAGAACTGATCCAACTATTTAAAAGAGTCTAATTTAGAACTTGGAGTAAGTTGTGTAGTGGCTCAGACTCATGCAATGCAGTGGCATTGTTTAAGCCTAAAAAGAACAAAATACTGTGTTTTTTTGATGAATTTAAAATAGCAATAATAAAACAAATAGTAATAAACCCATTCATCTCTCAGTCATTTGTTGATCCCTTTATTAGACACTTTTTTATTAAATGGCTACTGTGAGCTGGGTACTGTTTTATGTGCTGGTATGGATGATTGGTTAGACATGTCCTATTTTTAGGAGCTTATATTTTAATGAGGAAGGCAGAATAGTAAGTAAGTACATAGATAAATAGAAGGTAATGTCCTCTCGAGATGACTGATACGAAGGTAATAAAACATGGGACAGATTATAGGGAGGGCTCAGGGAAGTCCTCTAAGGAAGTAACACTGTGGTTCAGGTCTGAATGCAGCAGCCAGCAGCACAGGGAAGGAGTCAGGAGTGGAGGCTACTCTGGGCAGTAGGATGGCAAGAGTAAGGCCCAGGGCAAGTGTCTTCTAGACAGAGAGCTAGTCTCGAGGAAAGGGGGAAGGCAGAGAGATCAAAGGGGCTCTGAAGGGCTTCCACAGGCCACTGGCCTAGGACTATTATGTGGCTAAAGCTTTGTGAAAGGATGGGACTGGAAATGAGGATGCTGGAGGCTAAAACTTGGGTGACAGCAAGGAACATGGGAAGAAAAGCAGGACCCAGGTGCTTGTCCACACAGGTGCTCTTAGTGCCATGGGTGATAGGGACCCAGATTTCTGGGTTCAATTGCATTTCAGGTGCTGGTGAAGCACACAGGTTGGGGTCTACTGATCTGGGACCATTGCTCGGGGGGCAGTGGCATTTGCTGATCCAGGGATCAGCAAACAGAACACCAGGGAAAGCTTTGCCAAAGCTTTGAAAGCCTGCGTCAACTGCTTCCACTGCCTTGTCTTTCAAATCCTCTCTGGTTCATCTCCCAAAAGAGGTCTGGGGCCAAAGAATTAAGGACAGTTTGAAGATACTTGAAGGTTCCTCTTTAAAAATACAACTTCACTCCAACACCCACTCACCCCTTCTAGGGTGCTGCTCTATCAGTCTGGTATTTTTCTGATTCACTTTGAACTACATTCTGGTGGCAATTGTGCAAGAAGAGGGCTGGTTGTACTTGCGTTGCTCCTTCCCATCCTCCTTCCAAACAAACAAGCTTTCTGGGTGCCACGAACCAGTAGAACTTTGGGTGGTAAATGTTTTTCTTTTCTCTCTGGTTATCAGAATGGAGCCAGGCTTAAAGAAGACTGGTTATCTATTAGTCATTTGGTATTCCAAGCATGCTGGTGTGGACTCTCCCACCTACCGGTGGCTTGCCAGAACTATAACTAAGTTTGTCCCCAAGCGTCAAAGAGATTGTGTTGTTTTTCCATTTCAACTAAAAATCCAGTATTTAGGCCAGAATATAAATAATATAAATTCATAAAGGATCAAACTGACATCTAAGAAAGCAACAAAGAGGTGAAGTGAACCCTTTATAAAGGAATTCAGCAGAACATAAACTCAGGTATGAACTTGATTCTTTAGAGTCATTCAGAGGAACTACAAATCTAACACACTATTTTAATGCTTAAAAAAAAATTCTTCCAGGATTAGTTTTGGTTACACACATGATAATTCTTTTTTATTGATATGTCTCATTTTTATTCAAGATTAATTATATTAGTGGGAAAAAAATCATAGCCTTCAGAAAATTATAGTCTTGGGTCTTCTCCAGTCTGCTACATTTTGGGCTTATAACCTTGGAAAGTACTTTGAGTTTTCATTTCCTCATCTAAAAATGCCAAAATTAAAACAACAGCTAGGACATCCAAGCACTGGATCCAGCAAGTCGACTTCTAGGAAATAATCTCAAGAAATGATCATAGAAATCCAACCAGATGCGTCTATGAGGAATGCACCTTTGCGGTACTGAAATACTGAAACTCTTTTGAGGAGATCCTTCTACTGCTGCTCACAGAGATGCCAAACAGTGAGAAAAGATTTTGTAGACGAAATTCAGTGATGCCAAAAAATGATTCAGAATTTTAAGTGAAAAGTTACAAGTTTATACCCACTGTTATCCACTTGGTGGGAAAACCATTCTTGTATACGTTCAGAAGCAAGACTAGATGGGGAAGCTGGGCATTGTCAACAATCATTAAATCTGTGTGGTTAAGACTCTACAGGAACTTTCTCATCTCTCTACTCTGAGATTTTTCTAAAACTCCTCCAGTGAGGTGTACTGACTGTTTAATGATTAAAGAAACATTACTACATGGAAACATTAATGTTGACTTTATATGACTTAATGATAACTTACCAAGACTTGCAACAAAATAAAAAAAATACAAAGGGCTGAAGATGCAGCTCATAGGAGTGCACTTGTCTGAATCCCTGGGTTCAATCCCTAACACTGCACAAAGAAAAGGAAAACAAAATGACATAAGCAATTTGTGCTGAGAATAATATCAGATGAGATGGTTTATAAAAAGGACACGGCTTCCTGCCTGACATTAGTGGCTATTTTCAGTTTTTACCTAATTGATTATCTCATCATAGGCTAAGTCCAAAATAATTTTTAACTTAAAAACCAAAGCATTATCATTTAGCAGGTGATTTGCCATCATTAAGGGCATTCCAAAGAATACATAGGAGTTCTGAGGACAATTTTAAAAGAAATGTACCTAAAATGCTTTGAGCATTGGGAGACGCATGGACACAAGCATTTGCACCAAAGCTGGCTACTCTGCAGCAGTTTTCTGGACCTCTATAGGTCAGTTTCTTTCCTTAGAAGTCCATCATTCCTCTCTAGACACATTGGATACAAAGATACATGGGGAAACATCAACTAAGGAAGAGTAATTAATCTGTCATGGTAAACGTCCCTCTTCTTCAAGCTGATCAAATCTGTTTTGCCACGGCCTCTCATGTCAGTTCTCAAACTGCACACAAGCCCTGTTGCTTTTTCCTTGTGATTTTCTTCATATTGAAGAAATGCAGAGAGAGGCTGTGTGGGACAGCTGAAAGATGCATTATTTTCCTTTGGGATGGCTTTTCTGCCATGGGCTGTGTCCATCTCTCTCTGCACAGGACACATGAATACACACACATACACACACACAGGCATGCACACTACTCGTGCACAGAAATGTATTACAGATATACCTTCACACACACACACACGCACACACACACACACACACACACACATGCACGCATGTGTTGACACAGACATACCCACCCACACAGTGACATAAACAGGCGCAAACACAGACAAACCCCCACACACATAGGGACATAGGCACACAGCCACAGCCACACTGACATAGCCACACCCACACGCACACCCACATCCACATTCTTTCCACTTGCTCTTCTTTTCTCCTTGCTGCTTCCCCGTGCTGAGCTAGCACGCTGCCTTTTCCTCTGTCATCTGTGTTCGCAGTTCCCTGGACTCCTTCACACATAGCTCCCTGCTCTCATTCCTCACTGTGTTCTTTGAGCAATGCACCACACTTACGGGCCTCCTAGCCCTGTGCTTTCTTCATCTTAGTTTTTCATCTGCGGATGGGAACATAATGTCTCTTTTAGAAGTTTATTGTGTACATTCCATTGTGTAATGGAAGTAGAGTTCCTGGCACATACAAGGAACCCAATAATGGAAACTATTATTATGATTAATTATGTTATTTATTCACTTTTGTGTCCTTAGGGCCTGGCACATTGCCTGATATGTGATGAGGGAAAAATACATCTCTGATGAATTAATGAATTAACTTACAAGCTTACAGAATGTGGTTTAAAGTAGAGAAAAATGCTGTTTGGTAGTGTTTATGGGGGACCTGGGCAACAAACCCACATACTTCCTGTTCTCACCACTTTCCCCAGACAGTACATCTGGTGCTCATCCTTGGGCACCATCATTCCTTGGGCAGTACAGTAGTTAGCAGGTCGCTATAGAAAGTCAACTGGCAGCCAACACCATGCCCATGTGGCTTCATGGGGACAAGTAGAACTTTTGTCCCTTGACTGTCACCTTATTCTACCGTGTTCATTGCCCACCAACCAGTCTTCTTGGTCTGGTGAACTTCCATGTACTCTCTAAATCCAACAAGCGATGCATGATCTAGGTCATAGAAACCCCACTGTTAACTTAGGATTCCATCTGATCTGCTAGTTTCAATCGACTCATCTCTCTCCATGTTCACAAATACCCATTGGTTAATTTGCATTCCACTTCCATATTTTTTCTACCTCCTTTTAGGAAGTTGTTTGTGAATCACTGTGAGAGTTAAGTGCTATTTTTAAGCTTTTGAGGAACAGTCAAGAAGGAATGATTTGGGGATGTGCAGTATTTCATAATTATATCCCACAGAAACTTTAACTTACCAACTTTGTGGTCAGCTGCAGCCTATTAAGACACTAGAGATAAATTGGCTTCTGCTCATGGGTACCAACTATTAAGCCGTTCTGTGGCAAGATGCCTCAAGAAAGCAGTGCTGTCTGGTTCCCAGTGGCTTCCTTTCCAGTGCTTTTGGGATTTGCTCCTCTCTCTTGCTGGTGTCTTTGCCAGGGTGAATAAATTTGGACTTCAAAAAAAAAGCCTCACTGTCTCAGCTCCTCATCAGAGTTTTTGTCTTCTCTTAGGAGCAGCTTGTTCTCCAGAGATTTTGTGACAGATCTAGAATCCCAAGGTTAGGCAGACGTCCTCAAGAGCACACAAGGCATAAGCCCTCTGGATTAATAATCCTAATTATTTTTTGAGCCCTTTCTGAGTTTTTAGTCTACCAAGCAATATACAGTTCCCAAGCAAAGCAAAGCAACAACCAATAAACCCTATCAGGTCCAAGAAGTCTTCCCAGATTGGTAAGGACACAGAAGTTTTATCTCATCTCTGCTTTTATAAACTTTTACATGATTGCTCTCGTCTCAGCTGTGCCTTTCATGTTACTCCCGTTCCTTCCTTCTTGCTCATCTTTGTAGAGAGCTCTATACCTTCATGGTCAACTATACTGCTTGTCTCTACTGCCTGGTTTAGAATATCATGTTTGGTCATAGACAGCTTATTTAGAGTGTGAAAACCAAGTATAGTTGTTGCTTACCCATTTTTTTTTGTTGTCATTGATGATGAAGTGTTTCACAGACCATACCTTCTTGTGATCTAGGTACTGTAGGTTGTGGGAAGACAGCAGTGAGATGTGAAAGCTGATGAAATCTGAAGTCAGATCTTCTTGTTTAATCTAGTTTCCATTCATTCATTCAAAGAATAAATAAAAGTTTGAAAAGTTGCTTTACTAACTATAGTTTCAGAAATTACAATAGATATTTCTTATTTTAAAAGTCTGGCCTTTACGGTGAAGTAGGGAATTGCCTAAGTCCACCTTTGAATTCTTTTGGGGCTCACACTAATAACATTTTTAATTGAGAGAAGAGTTTCTTTTATTTGTACTCTTGGAGGAGCAAACAAATGGTGTTGACCTTGGATTCAGACACATCATGATTTATGTTTGTGGAATTTGAAATCTTTCTCTGGTATCTTTAGGCTACGGTTACTTGTAGGAACATTCTTCTACAGAGATAGAAAGCTTCTACTTCTACCATGATGTTTAACTGTTCAGTTGCACGTTTTATGAGTCATCAACAATCTACTTTAGGAATCTTTGTATCTTTCACAACTTTTGCTTCTTTAAAACTAAGTGTAGCTTTTGAATAGGAAGTTTCTATATTTGTGTCATATGGGTTTGGGTTTGAGGCACACTCAAGAGTTATTCAGAATCGACAATGTGTGATGGAGAGCAGACCAGGAGGGAACAGTGGGCTTGGCTGCGCCAGCATTCTTGATTTTGCTTTGCAATCCAGGGACAGTGTTTTTGCTTCTTCACCATGAGACCCAGACAGAAAAGAGCAGATCTTTCTTACTAACAAACCAAGTGTGGATATAATGTTTAAACAGTTTCTTAGACATTTGACCAGCTACCTGTCATGGATTAGGAGTGAAAAGTCCAGGTTGCATGATGCATCATGGAGTTGGGACATAAATAAAGAACATTCTGTAATGTAAAACCCAAACTTCAGGAAAAGTACCATTCCAAGCGCACGATAACATACTTTGGTATTTTTCCCTGTGAAGGCATGAGATTTCCTTTTCTGTCTCTATACGTAGACCCTTCCCACAATTACTTTTTTTTTTTTTTTGTATTTTAGGGAAGGGTCTACAGGTTGTTCAGTGTCTCACTATTAGATCGGACTCATAGTGATCCTCCTGTTTGTAGCCTCCCAAGGGTTGGGATTACAGGCACACACCACCACATCCAGTCTCAATTGCCAGCTCAGTGTGCCCCAGGGGCGGAGCCGACACAGCAGGCTGGTGGATCAATCCCTGGCCCTTGTGCCTGCCTACAGGTGCTTTAATCCACATAATCACTTTTGACATGTGGATTACGGACAAAATCTAACGCTAAATTTTTGGACATGTTATGTAATCACTTATTTCACAAGGAATAAAGATGATCACAGTAATATTTTTGTCCCTCTGTGTCTGTCATCTCTGGTAATAATTGATAGCACAGACAATTTAGAAGTTTATATTTTATTCAGACTTACCAATATGAATATGGAAATCCTTAAGCTAAGAGCCAGAAGGAAACTGAACATTCTTTGGTATTTTAAATAATACAAGATCTTGAGAGAGGTGACTCATTAAGGATTAGATGACTGAGGTATTGCAAACCATTGGTGTTCCAGGCTTGAGCCATTTTTAGTCTTTCAGCGCTCAAAGATTAGGCAGAGCTTGAGACGCTGAGGAAGGGCGCTCTCTGCATGTGCAGATAGGGGTCTTCGCAATGCTCTGTGGAAGCCTTCACATTTACAGCTGGGTTTTGCAGGCAGAATCCTCGTGGGCTTGGGCTTGTGTACACATGTGGAACACACAGGAAAAGTAATGAAATACTATAATGATCCTTTTTGTTTCAGATAGTTCTGAACCATCACATGCCTGGACATTAGGCTTCAGCGTGTAAAATAAAATTAAATTTGCTGTCAACAAAGACTGCATGTGGGGGGAAAGGGTTGAAGACTGGAGAAAGGCAGCGAGGACAGATCTCCAGTTCTGATGCCTTTGTTAGGCAGCACATCTGTAGCGGTTGTGCTCTGCGTTGTCAGAGGGAGGTTGCTCACTCTTTTTTTTATCCTTTTACTTGCATTCCTTTTAAACCTAGGAAAGTTCCAGAATTTCCTATTTCTAGACTAGAAGAACAGATAATACCTCTCTTCCTGGCATAAAAAAATTGAAAAGAAAAGATAAGATTGCAATGGCCTTTGTGTGATCTTATGTCTTATTTCCTATATCTCATAAGTAACAGAGTGTGGAGGTGATTGATCTGCCTATAGATCAGCAATAACAACACACAAACATTAAGCTTCTTTAATCTGTGTTACTCTTCTCCCTGTTTGTATCTCTTTTTGAATGAGTCCCAGTAGGATCTAGCTGTCTTCTTTGGACACATTGTGGTCTGTAGGGCTCCTCTTTTGAACCACCATGAAATGCTGAGGGGAGGGTGGCCTCATCTCCTACTCTCAGACATAGCACAAGGTGTTTTTTTCCCCCTCTGTTTATTTTTTAAGGGCATTTCATTGCTCTGAATCCAAGGTTTTTCTCTTCCTGAGAAACCTTAGAAGTGCATGTCTTTTTTTTCCCCCAAAATTATGATTTGTAATAAAATCTTATGAATGAGTTGTGGTAAATTTTTGGCAGGATCTGGAAAATAATGGTTTCATTTAAACATGAATCATTGAAATGATTAACTCAATGCAGGCTTTATTGTTAGAATTAAGAGATTTCCTTCATAAAGTACCGTGCCTTACGCAGACTTCCAGTATGGAAGCCCAGGCAGTACGAACATAGAAAAATTACATTAAAAAGCAATTTCTTTCTCTAGAAAAGAAAGAGTACAAAATGCATTAAATCTCATTATTTTTCTGAAGAAATCTCAGGTTTCCAGTGCACTAAGAGACTCATTAAGACATTAGAGGTACATATACAAAAAAGAAAAAAACGGAAAAGCTGAAGAAGGTCATTTCTTTCAAGGGAGATTTCCGTAAGCACAGGAGTGTGTGTGTGTGTGTGTGTGTATGTGTATGTGTGTGTGTGTGTGTATGTGTGTGTGTGTGTGTGTGTATGTGTGTGTGTGTGTGTGTGTGTGTGTGTGTTGGTTCTCTTCTTCAGGATGGAGGCACTGTTGGGGGCTTTGCTGGGGCAGCTGCTTAGGAAGTGCACTGAAGTCACCCTTGGTCTGCAGACCTGCACTAGGTGATGTGATGTTGGGGGACCTAGGGCAATGGGGAGCCCAGAGATGCACAAACAGTGTGACAAGTCAGTGAAATATGAGTGAGAGCTCTGCTCAGCTGCGAAGTCAAATGCTACAACATGCTGCTCCTGAGTCATTTCTAGAAACGGAAATGTTTCTTAGTGAATGATGTTTATTTTTAAGCATAGGTAGTCTTGATAATAATTAATGATGAAGATGATTAAAATGCTTTGCCCTCAGAGAACTTAGGTCTAAAAGACAACATGATTGGTCACACAAATAGTAACTCTTATTTTGCTTTTCCAAACAAAGGAAGTTAAAAGTTTACATTTTCATCCTCTGTCCTCTGATAGTGACTCTATTTTTTTGAAGTTAGTGTTTTTTGATGAGAAAAGAAGGCAAACGAGTATCCTTCCATTAGGCAGCTGATTAAACAAATTTAATTAGGAAAAGAGGATGGAAAAATTTATAAGTTAAATGTTTTTTTTTAGGTATGATAAACAAATTATAAAACACAGTAGTCCCCCTTTATCTGTGGTTTTGCTTTCTGCAGTTTCAGTCACTTGTGGTCAACCACCATCTTAAAATATTTAATGGAAAATTTCAAGAGTAAACAATTCATAAGTTGGAAGTAATGTACTGTCCTGGGCAACAGGATGAAATGTCATAGCATTTGGCTTCATCCAGTCCAGGAGGTCAATTGGTCCTTTGTCAAATGTATCCATGCTGTATAGGCTACCTGCCCGGCAGTCACTTAATTGCCATCTTAGCTGTTAGACCAACTGTCTTGGTATCACCGCGTTCATGTAGTCCTTGCACTGTGGCCTAAGGCAGTCTTTGTTATTTACCTCCTTTCGTCTCAACAGGTAGGCATTTTATCATTGTAAATTATCACAAGGGTGTGTACTGTGCAATAATAGGGAAGCACAGCCACAAAACTTATATTACCAATATGGCCATAATTGTTCTATTTTATTATTGTTATCAATGTCTTACCATACCGGATGTAGAGATTAAACTACATTAATGATATATGTATATAGGAACAGACCTACCATCTGGAATACAAGTAGTATTCACTGGGTGTCTTGGAATGTGTCCCATTCAGATAAGAGGGGCTACTATATCAGGACTTCATGGTAATGTATCTCATAGTTTAACTAAGAAAAATTACAATAATTGATGAATTTTTTCTTTCAGATCAAAATTGATCATCTTCCAATGTTCTTATGGGACATTTTGCACAGTGATTGATACCCAAGGAACAGAGTAAAGCACAAAGGTGGGCACGGAAAGTGGGGATGGATTTTGAATGCTATTTTAGAAAGGTGCATTTTGCCTTTGTTATCTAGGCTACACATACACATGGTACATATTTTAAAAAAAACTATACAGTGAGAGCACATTTCCTGTCCACTCCCTTCCTGTGACCACCTAGCTTTGTGTCTCAAAGCTTATCCTTTTATCTTACTAGTGCAGAGATAGTATGCTACAGGTGCCATCGAAAGAAATACCCTTTTCATCTTTCTACTACAGCAAGTCAAGAAGCTCACATTTTCCATTAGGGAAAGTTGTTATGCCTCATTTTGACAACAAGAAAGCAGATATGCTCAGATTGTCTTTATAAAGTGACTATCTGTAAAGCAGCTAGAGTTAGCTCCAGTTTCCTTGTGAGGAAACTGTGATTCCAGGAGATTGTGTAACTCACCTTGTCAAACAGGTCATTCCTGGTGGAGCTCAGGTTCCTGCCCCGAGCTCCAGCATGAGTTTACCTCGCTGTAGGGCTCAAGTAGCCCAGAGGGTCTCTCTGGCACCAACTAGATAGTTCCAGTAAAAGTGTGTTTATTTTTCCTGTTTTGAACTCATGTTCCAAAAGAGCTCATAAAGAGCCAGAAATGCTTAGTACTATTCTGGTGCTTGAATACAGACCCACACTTCTCTCCGTCTTCTTCATGTTCTCCTGTCGAACCCCGACAGCAAGTTTAATGGTTGTCACAATTTCCAGACGAGTAAGACATAGGGGATGACTCAAGGTAGAGCTCTGAAAGAGCCCCATAGTTGTTTTTTCATCTCTGATGGTTTAAATCTAAAAATGTATTATTGTCTTTGCCCCCCAATTCCCATTGCACCCCACTTAATCCTTGAGATACTGCCCCTGGCAACAATCACCCTGGACCATCTGAGCTTGTCATGTGATCCACCATTTCCCATTTGATTTATTTTTAATTGTTTTTATCGATATGTACATAATGATATTTATTGATATTTATGTACATAATGATCACATCCATTGCAAGGAATTGTGCCTGTGCCTAATACATCTTGAGTCTTTTTCTTTTTCTCCATTCCCATCCCTCCCTCCAACCCTTTCTCTCTCCTTATTTACAAAAGCTTTCTTTGCATGTTTTGGTGCCCATCTCAGTTTGACTGTACACAGTCCAGTTTCTTTCAACTTTGACCATGATGGATTCACAGTTTATATTTCAGTATCACTTTCCATCAATATTTCTGAGGCATTAAATGAGAGGACACGCTGTTCCTCATTTGCTGTGCCATGTCACACTGGATTGACATTAATAATTGCTCCACCTCATCCATATGCTACTAGTCCCTCGCTGTCTGAAAGTAATCATTTTGGCATTATTTTTAATCCTTGTACACAGTTCTAAAATGATCAAAGAGTGGAACAGTATTCTTTTGAAGGGTGTTCCTTCTGAGTGTGGCCTTGTCATCTATCATGTTCACAGAGAATTAAGTAATCTATTGCTTCTACTTGATCCAGAAACACTAGAATATTCCTCATTGCTCTACAGACACCTAAAAATCAGCCAATCAATTTCAAGGTATCTAGGCTGTGCTATGTTAGAAGAATTGAAAATATCATACCACAGTGATACACGTGCACCTATGTTTATAGCAGCACAATTTGTCATAGGTAAATGCCCATCAACTGAGGAATGGATAAAGAAGATGCGATATCTTTATACAACAGTATTTCTCAGCTATAAAGTAAGGCTTTTATGGTTAAATAGATGCAACTAGAGACCACACTCATAAGTGAAATCAATCAGACCCACATGTGTAAACATCCTATTATCTCCCTGATGCAAACAACTGAAAGAATAAATAAAACCTGAAAAGCACAATAGATATCATGAAAGGGAAAGAAACTGCTCAAAAGAAAAGATTTACTGGGATGAGGAAAGGAGAAAAGAAGAAGAAAGGAAGAAAGAAGAAAAAAGGAAGGGTGAAATGTATACACACAAGAAGGCTAAGATAAATGTAGTACTAATTTCTGCTGTTTTATTGAAAGGAACAGTTGCTGCCTAATTGATCAATTTTGTATGACTTTATCTGATAATATGAACAATTACTTTAAAGATAATATATATGATATAACAGTCATTATGAATTTTCTATCATTTTGTTTTGAAATTCTGTATTGTCTTTACTATTTTTCAAAAATTCTCTTTAAAATGCAAAGCCTGAGTGAGGGTCGTGTTTTTAGGACAAAATTGGATAGGCTTTTGATTTGCTTTGCAACTGTATAAAAGTTTATTGAGATATGCCATTAAATAGTTTGGCTTTTCAGTCATGTAATAAGCATGTGAGTAGTATCCTTATTTGCAACATTAAAAGAGAAAATTATGTGCAGCTCTTCCATTCCTGCCTCTTAATCTTCTCACAGGAAGTGTGTCTAAAGGAAACAAAGAACTTGTCCTAGAAACTTGGGGCTGGGGTCCCACTGGCAGTCAGGCTGTGAGGCCCTAGAGACACAGGTGCATCGATTGGAGTGAAGTCTGGAGGGAGCAGTAGCAAAGGTGATGCCTCTCCATAGGGACCAGACTGTTGACTGCAATCCAGAGTTTCTGACCTCTGCGCACAGGCCAAAACATTTCTAAGTAAGTCCTGGCGGGATGCTCACACCTGCTCTTGTGGATGGAATGCTTGTGTCTCTTCAAAACTCCAATGTGGAAGCCCAAACCGGCCAAGAAATTGTGTTTGAAGGAAATTAGGCCAGAATGACCCACTCATTGAGGGACCAATGTTCTTCTAAGAGGAGGAAGAAGGACCAGTGGTGTCACTGTTTCTACCATAGAAAGGCCCAGCGAGAGAACAGACATTCACAAGTTCAAAAAAAGAATCTTCCTAAAGATCTAAGTTGCCATCCCTCTTGCTTTTGGGCTTGCCAGCCTCTAGACTATGAGAAACACATGCCTTCTTAAACCACTGAGCCGATGGAATTTCGATAAGGCAGCTAGACTCCCCATATTCTCTAATATTACTCAGTTACTGAGGTCTTAACTTTTCATTTAAACCTTTGACTCAGTGTTTCTGTTTACCTTGCTATGAATTTTGTCTTGCTTATCACCTGGAGAGTCTACCAAGGCAAAAAGCCTTTGCTGGTCAGTAGAAAGTTACTTCTCCAGTATTTCCAAATTTAAGAGTGACGGTAGATTTCCGTAACAAGGAATATTTAGTTTTTCTTATTATATTTCCCTGCAGTTATTCATAGGAACTGTCAATGTTAATACCAACATTGTCTTAAAATGATTTCGTTTTTCTCCCTTGTCTGTGTTTCTCCACTGAAATCCG
>PVKN010018934.1:0-16614 GCA_004027915.1 Capromys pilorides | reverse complement strand
CAGAAGGCTGGGCGGGGTGGGGATGAGGGTGGCGGTGGGAGTGGGGTGGGGGTCAGGTGGGGGCAGGGTCCCTTGTTTCTCACCTCCCCTGTGGATTCCTCCAGAGTGAGTGGGCAGCCAGAGTGGCGCAGAGGAGCAACGATACTGAAGTTATCAAGCATCTAAGCCCCCAAAAGGCACAGCATCCACTAGAGAAGCGTGTATGTGCAGACAAGTCATTCTGGGAGATTAATAGGACAGTTTGGTCATTTCAAAAAGACAAGGATTACTCACAGATTTTTTTTCTGCAAAGTCCTGCTTTAATTATGACTGTTAGGAAGTTGTTTTAAAAAGGTCTTTGTTCAAATCTATGTTTCTTTTTTTTTTTTTTTTTCGGGACCAGGGTTCACACTCATGACCTTGCACTTGCCAGGCAGGCATTTGTGCCACAGAGCTATCTCCCCAGCCCCTTCAAATCTATGTTTCTTTATTTGAACTTGGAGACTTTCATATGTATTCAGAGCTCCACCCTACTTTTAACTCCATTTCTGATTTTTATATTAGCCAGTATTGGTGAGCTGCTCTCCACCATCAATTCAAGGCTCTGGCTACTTCCACTTCCTGGGGTCACCATACGATTGAACCCCATTATCATTTAAATCCACCAGTACCAGAACGGAGCCTAAAGGAGGAATAGGCACTCAGCCAGGCTCCACCGAGGTGACCTGTATCACTTCCAGTCACGAGCCATTACTGTGCAGGAGTCACAGTTACACAGGGATGTAAGGATGTCTGGCAAATAAAAACTCTGCTTGCAGTTATCGCCTGAATTTCAAATGATCCCTGCCCCTGGCTCCCAGTTAGAGTACAGTTCATGTGCTGTAATGACCGATATATCATTTTAGCTATCAAAAAATCTTGGAGACGTTTTCCCCACCGCCATAGTCTTACATTTTTCCCACTACTTAGACTGTTTTCATTAAATTAGCAGTGGCTCTGCCGAATGCGGTGCTGTAACATTGTATAAAGAAATGCACCCATGCTTAGAAGACCTGCGCAGCTCACTGAGCCGGAATTTTCTAAACAACCAATGCAGTGTTAAAAATAATCCTGCGTGAGTGGACGTTAATGTCACAGAGTGCATGTAGCCCGGTGATGCAGCTTCAAATTCTGCAGCGCAGCTACCGCCAAGAAGCGGTAACTTTTCGAGTTCTGATGCAGTGTCAGAGCACACTCAAAATTAGGATAAATACTGTCTTAGTTGTTTTCTCATTGCTGAGACCAAACGCCCAGCACCCAAAGCTCAATGATGAAGGGCTAATTTCATCTCACAGTTTGTAAAGGATTCAGCCCATAGTCAGCTGCTGTCAAGGCGGGGCGCTATGGCGGAGGGGCACCACAGAGCGGCCAGGCGGCAGCAGCCCTGCGTCCCTGTGTCCCTGCACACTCTGTCCAGGCCGTGAGCCTGTCGACTGCCACCTGCCCCAGGATGGGGCTTCCAGCGTGCATCACCCCCGTCCTCCACAGTCACGTCCCCTAGGCAGCCACCTCTGCAGCTTCCACCCGCACGGCGTGAGCTCTGGGGCACAGCTAGACGCAAGCCACAGCAGAGACTAAAGCAGCCTCCTTTCTACACGAGTTCTGTGGTCCAGTGGCATGCTGGGGGAATATCATTAATAACGTACTATATGCCCCAGAATAGAAGGAAAGCGTTTGAAATAATCAGAGCTTAAGGTGATTCATGTATTAATTACTCCGAGTTGATCACCACCCAGTGTGATCCACTACATATGAGAATCAAAATATCATATTGCTCCTTAAAAATACACATGATTATTATGTGTCTATATAAAAAAAGATTGCTCCTTCTAATTATTTATCTGTATAATACTGGATTTTGAAATACTCTATAAACATTTATGTTACAAAATCACAATAGAATAAATGTAGACATAGATACTGTAATCCAGCAGTCTTGTGCTAAGCCGGGCATTAAAAAGGTCTTCAGAATGTGAAGCAGAGCCTGGGGTGTAGCTCGGTGGCACAGCCCTTGCCTGGCAAGCACAAGGTCCTGAGTGCAACTCCTGGTACAAAACGTAAATAAGTAAAATAAAATGTGAAACAGTTTTATACTTCTCAAAAATTTTTCTTAAAACTATAGGTATTTTAATAAGATGTTATTTATATTAATCAGAGATGGATTTACCATTTATATTTTATAAATTAATAAATATTTAACATTTTGTATTTTTAATTTTAATATAGTGTATTAAATATATACTATATTTAAGATATATTTAATTCAATATAGTGATAAAATATTAGTGTAGGCAAGCCGGGTGTGGTGGCGCACACCTGTAATCCCAGCACTTGGGAGGCTGAGACAGGAGGATCAGTGTGAGTTCGAGACCAACCTGGACTACAAAAGTGAGCTCAAGGCCAGCCTGAACTGCATAGTGAGACCCTGTCTCAAAAAGACAGAAAAAAAAATATTAGTGTAGGCAAACCCCCATGAATGAAAGCTCTTTTGTGTCTTCCGTTATCTTTAGGAGTGATGCTCTGAGGCCAGAAACCCAGAGGACTTCTGTCCCACAGAAAATCGCCATGGAAAGGGTTGGCCCCTGGCACAGCCTGGTGTCGTGTGACAGTGCCCACACTGCATGTTCCCAGGATGGTAAGCCTCTGAACATGATGCAAAGGCAGTTTATCTTGGGAGGCCATAAGTCATTTGGAAGCTTTGCTGCAGTCTCTATGGTTTCTTTAGTGCTGGTGTACTCAGCCTACACATGGAAGACTTGGATGCTTTCGAATAAATGACAGAACTTGCTGAGCTGTACTTTTCCAGCTGAAAACGAAGTGATTATGAGAGACCATTCCCACCCTTTGTTAGCCCTTTGTTACTCGGAGCCTTCTGTCCATAGTTGCTAAATAACCTTCCAAAAGGGTTCCTTGACTCTCAAGAGAGAATTAGCAATAGAAGATGCTGATGCAGAGCTCATGGTTGTAGACTCTTCCCTCTCTGGAGCTGTGTGTGGTGGTGGGAGGAGGGGTATGTGCCTTAAAATTAAATCTCTTTGCAGGAGGATGGCAAAAATAGGTCCAAAGAACCCAGTTAAAGGGCCAGCTAGACAGCTCAGCAGATTAAAGCGCCTTCTTAGGCAGACGCAGGGGCTGGGTGTTCGATTCCTGGCCTGATGTGCTGGGGCCCGCCCCCGGGGCACACTGACTTGGTGAATGAGACTGGGCGTAGTAGCACGCACTGTAATCCCAGTGCTTGGAAGGCTGAAAGACAGGAAGGATCACTACGGGTCTGATCTGTGCAGTGAGACCCTACAAACCCTGTACTAAATACATTAAAAAAAATAGGTAAAACATGAAAGTATGCATGCATGTGTAATATGCATGTCCATATGCATGCACATAACTTTCCAGGACTGGAATAACCCATACTTTGTGTATACTATTTTATAATTGTTTCTTATAATACAAAACATGTTTAAAACATAGTTTCTTCCTCTTGACATTTGAGATGCTCACTGTCATGTGGAGTTAGCTTTTTTCCAGAATTTTAACAAAAAGAACTCTCTGTTTTTGTTTTTAACAAAATAAGCACACAGTGGATAAAATTTGCCTTCCAAACAAACTGGCATAATATCTCCCTTTTTAGGACTGGAATGTAAGCAGTTATAGAATTTCAGTATCTGGTATGACTCAGGATTTACAAGCCAGCTCCCCTGCACCAGAATATTGTCAGATTATTTACAAGACTAAGGTTTTAATGTTCGTGTCTCTTGCTGGGGCACAGTCCCATTCAGTCTCTTAAACTCAGATGAAGACCTTTTTTTAAACTACTTTATACCTCTCTCCAGTTACTGGACCCAGTTTTTCCTTTTCCTCTAAACTGTATGGCTACAACATGGACAAATCTCATGTTTTTTAAAAAACTATAATTTAAGACACAGCCAGTAAGTAAAATCTTGATATTCAACTGACGTGTAAGTTTTAAATATCTAGTGCATATTACTGTACTCACTGCTGTGCAAAAGCAAAATTAGTAAAGAAATATACTAATTAATTGCATGCTAAAATTATTTGATATTTAGCAAACGACATGTTATGGAAATAGTTAATACTTCATAGCAGATGGCTGATGGCTCGCTATGTCCTGAAAGGCTGCTTCCATTTTATTTGCATCTCTGTCATCGCACTGTCTTTTCACCATTAGCACTGCTCAGGCACAAAAAGAAAGAAATCTTAAAAGCAGGATATAAGGTAGAACTTGAATAACTGCGCTGGTACAGTCTCCATGCGGTGCTTTGTGTTACAAATCACTGGAAGGAGACCACAGATTTACACGGCAGACAAAGGGGAAAGGCCAAAGCACCACTGAGAGACCCAGGGTTGTTTCAGTTTAGTAAGCCACGTGGCCTTGCTATTGCTTGCATTTTGTGCGTGAGGAAAGGTTATGTGAACAGGGGATGATGGACCATGTAAGGGATCAAAAAGAAGTAGCCCCCAAAGTGAACATCAGCTAGACTTTTACAGAACTACGCATATTTTATTATTATCAATTATCCATCTCAGTAACTTAAATAGTATACTTTTTAAAACAATTTCACTTCTTTTTGAGGCCATGCTTTTCTAGAAACTTGTCATTACTAATTTGGCTTCCAGGATCATTTCAACAGGCACCACAGGGTCACTTTTGCAAATGTCTCCTCCATATGTAGTGGCCTGTTGATTGGTAGCCATGGTCAGAAGTGCTAGATAGCATTTTAAAACCCATGGTTTCTAGTCCCTTATAGCATCCATTACTAACCTAGTGTATTGAATGACATGGAGGGACCATGCTATGGAGAGGTGAAATCTAGGAGTTTAAATACTTCTCAGAGGTGTTATCCTCAATTTGCACAAACAGAGCAGCACATCCCTGTACTGTGTGCAGCACCACATTCGGGCTCCGTGCAGTGCCACGCATCTGTCCTTGAGCTGCTGCAGTGGAGCTGGTGCATGAATTCCTTCAGTGACTGCTGAGTGCAATTTCCATCTGCCGACCCCCGCGTACATTTCCTGAGCATTTGTGAGTAGTGCTATACAGGCACTGCCCAGCGGGTGGGGGACACAGCCATGCACAGACAGGCCCTGCCCTTTCTATTGCAGACTGTGCGGCCTCATGAGGAGCAGTGGACAGTAACCACTAGACATAGTCACAGAGCCCGTGTAGTAGGTGTATCTACCCCGTCTCTCCAGGTTGAGGTATAAATTCTGTGGCAGAAAAAAAGAGCCTCCAACTGAGAGGATCGCAGGGGAAACAGAGTCCCAAGAAGAGACGGCCAGTAAATGAGCAGGTTGCATAAGTCCAACAAAGCGTCAGAGAAAGGTTGTGCTAATAAAGTCCGTTTCTTAGTGTGGACTTTCAGGATCATACTGGAGCTGAAATCAGCCAGCATGTTAAAAAAGGCAACTCTGAATTATAGTTACTGATAATACCTATCTCTCTAGAACAACTGAACTTACTGAAGCTGCTGTTCACTGTGTGTGTGTGTGTGTGTGTGTGTGTGTGTGTGTCTTTCCCATTAGAGCAGCAGAGATTCTGTTGGGCAATTGTTTAATATATACATACGTATCTGTAAGACAAGGCAAGTATAAAGTTGAGGCTAGCTATGACCAAAGCGCAGTGCCAATTAGTAGAGTTGTTCTTCAGCGTACAATGGGTTTATGTCCTGGTAGTTCCATCCACCAGAAGCTGAACATGTCTTGTCAGAAATGCCTGCAATACACCTAACCTACCTGAGAGTCACAGATTGGCCTGTCCTCCTTTAAACACACTCAGAACAATTCCACTAGCCTCGTAATGGGGGAAATCACCTAACACAAAGCCTGTTATGTAAGATGTTTTAATTGCCTCTGCATTGAATTGAGTGAATGCCATTTATCCAAAACATGCCTGCAGCAAGGCGTGCTGAATATTGGTTTTCTGCCCTCATGATGACGTGGCTGCCTGGAGCTGTGGCTGGCTGCTGCCGCCCAGCATGAGGGTCAGACTGCACATCTCTAGCTCAGGAAAAGGCCATGCATCGAGGGGCAGTTACTACTGAACGAGAATAGTGCTCCTGATCATAAAGCGGAAAATCGCAAGGCCAGCCACCGTAACCTTGGCGACATCTGGACCCACACGCTACACTTCAGAGTCTCAGACTTAATCGATCGTTCTTCTGGCAGTCGCTTACTGTCACTTGAAGTTCACAGTACATCCAAAGGTCTGTTTATTCCAAATCTGATCTTGCTAAAATTGATTATGCATCTGAACCAGGTAACTTCTAAATTTTTTTTAGTGGTACCAGGGATCGAACTCAGGACCTTGTACTTGCCCTAAAATTTTCAAAGTATAGACTTTATTATTATATTAAGATGCCTGATGCTGTGACAGTGATTAAACACGCCCATGCACATACATGCACGTATCTACAGATCCCTTCATATAGTTATGCAGCAGAAGAAGATGCAGGCATAGGTCCCTAAACCGTGTGTGGGCATTTGTGTTACTTAAATAGATAGATGGCAACTCACGGGAGGTGATGGGAGGAGGGAGAGAATGGATGCGCAGAGAGGGACAAGTGCCCTCGACTGAAATACACCAGGAATTTAGGAAAGAGGAGAACTGTGACTCTGAGACAGGGCCATCTGCTCATAGTTTACTAGGGGCAAGAATCTTGGTGTTTTTACTGTCAGAGCAGGGTATGGAATCAACGAGAAGTTTAAATATTCTATGCGACAGAGTGGGGGGGTGTAGAAGATGATGTGACAGTGGCACCAGGACATGGTGACATGTAAGAGTAGAAAAGGAAGACCCGATAGGCAGGTCCATTGGGCTGACAGCTTTGCCTTCTTGTTTAGAGAATTTTTGTTAAACTCAATAGCTAGTGGGGAGAAAGCACGGGTTCCGCAAATGAGAACTTAGCTTGCTAGAAAGACAGGTTGGAAATAAGTAGCCACTCAGGATCTGAGATAGTGAGGGAGTTGAAATAAAAAATCCAGAATGCTCTTGTTCAGCTTTAGGCCTGGGTTAGAGAGGTCATGAACATAATGAGGGAGAGACGGGCCTGAGGGATACGAGGAGAGAGTAAACAGGACAGGTGACAACTGTAAGTCACAGGGACAGATGCAAGGCTCTGGAAACAAGGGTGCATTATTATGACATCCAGGGGCCTGGGGGAGTTAATTTGATGGGGTGTGGCGAGCAGTGTGGCCTCGAGCTGACCACGTACGTGGAAGGCCAGGCTGAGCATCAGAAGCGCTGCCCACCAGGGGTCCCACCCTTCTACTTGGAAAAAACTGTATGGAGAAGATGTATTTTTAGATTAATATTCATGGGCTGGTGAGATGGCTCAGGAGTCTAAAGCACCTGCGTCAGAAAGTTTAGGACACCGCAGGGACCGTGGCTCGATCCCAGGCACCACATGCTGCGCCAGCCCCACCCCCAGGGCAGACTGAGCCGGTCATAATGCAAACAAATAAATGAGGTTTAAGAAAATAAAATAAATGTTAAAAATAAAAAATAAATTAATTAATTAATATTCACTCATTTCTCTGATCATAAAGATGATGATATTAATGCATAAATTTTGAAGATAAATCAGTACATACAAGAAAATAAAACATCATCTACAATAACACCTTAATAGTAGTAAAAATGGTAAATAAATTGCTGGTGAAAGGAAGTCAAGCACTCCAATATTATTTTTTAAACAGGGAATGTAGCTAATCCAATATTCATAGCAGGAAGTTAACACATCCTTGCTTCTGTTATATGGTGTCGTAAATACTGGACAGATAAATTGCGAGTTGAGTGGTGGGCACCGTAAACAACAACGAGCAGTAGTAACTACGGAGATATAAAATGAAATTGAGATGATTCCCTACTGCCTAGCAAAACAGTGGCAAAACAATAATAAAAATAAAAAATAATTTAGAAAACAGTAGCAAAGGGGAACAAAAGCTGTGATGGTTCTACCACCGCCTGCAGCGTGGACTGTTCAGCCTAAGCCAGGCGCGATAGGGCAGAGAGGGTCGTGTGCGCAAGCCTCGCCTGCCTCGCCCGGGGGCTCCGTGCGGGCTGCCGCAGCTCTGGCACTGTCTGGTGCCCACCGAAGCACCTCGTGCTGTCAGCCCCGGTCCAGCAGCGCCTTGCGATGGTCCTGACTTGTCCTTACATCAGGGTGCTTGCTGCCTGGGGCGAGCGGCATGTTTTAAAAACAGATTCAATAGGGCTTCCGAGATACACAATGCTTAGCCTCGCAAAGGCATAAGATCGCACAGACATGGCCTGGAAAGATGTCTCTACATTCAGTGTACTGAAGATGTCATCAAACATCAGTCATGCAAGTCAGTGAGTCAGCAGGTGGGAGCAGTCTATGGTGGCTTTTATACATGGTGACAGCACTGTGTTGTGAGGTTCTGTCTCCTTACTTACTTGAGTCCATGGGGGATTTTTAAAAGGCAAGAGCCACATTTATTTTTATCATGTTTAGCACATACTTACGTAGTTCCTAACAACAGCATGGTAGATTTTTTAAATATGCTTGTTTAATTGAGGTAAGCTAGGACATATATTTACCCCCATTGCATATATGTGTGTGTATATGTAGGTATAGGCATGCCTGTGTGCTTGTATGTGAGTATTCAATTCTAGAGTGCGATAGATTCAGAGAAGAAAGACATCACTGTGAGGCACTGATAAGTCTTCAAGTAGTTTATTCACCTTGTGCTGGGGCCTAAAGGTTGGAGAAGGTGGAAACTGACAGAGAGTAATGATGACATTCCAGGCTGCGGGAACAATGTAGACAAAACTTAGGGCCAGGGTCCATGCAGTCTGTGTAAAGCATGGTACACACAAGAGACTAAGGAACTACAAGGCCTATGCTAAACAGTGAGAAGAACGGATGAAACAAAGTACAGCCGATTGTTTTGCGCTTTTGGGTGCCCACGGATGGAATTTCAGTCCAATAGGTACCAAGGAACCAGCGCTGATTCTTCAGGGGACACTGACATAGTCAAAGCAATTTTTTTTTTTGGAAGACAAAGAAAATAGACAATGTAGAAGATGGGAAGGTAATTGAAATAAAAGAACAGTTATTACTAAGTCTTAATCATGGGGCATGAAGATTGGAGAATGCCCAAGAAGAGCTGCATCTGAGGGAATGCTGAGAAAGAGGTCAGGAGAGCGTTGGTGATTACCATGGGTGAGATCGGACTTGTCCCCCTGTTCATGTGCTGGAGGGTCGGTCCTCAGCATTGCAACTACGGCGGTGGAACCTTGAAGAGATGGTGCCTAGCACCAGAATGATTATGCGGACCTTACGGGTGAGTCCTCCTGAGGTGCCATCCCGCGAGCCTGGCCCCTCCCACGCATGGCTCTTCCTCCCCTCTGCCACGTTGGGATGCAGCCAGTAGTGACCTCCCTATAAACTGAACAGAGAGAGCTGCCAAGTCCTGGACCTAATGTGCTCTGAAATTTTGAGAAAAATGTATATTTTGAGTTAAATGAAATTTTGAGCAAAACCTTTTCTTTATACATACCAAGCCTTGAGTGTTTTGTTATAGTGACAGTGATGGACTACTGCACTGGTTTACCAGATACTCAAAGAGAAGAGGAGAAGACAGTAAAACTGGATTCCAAAGGGCCAGAAAGAGGTTATCCAAATAGGACACTCACCTCCACCACCAAGAACAACAAAAGCAATTAACTGTATTTTGTAGTCAGCTGCCAAAGTCAAGCACTGGAACTCAACAAGCTTGGGACAGAGAACCCCAGGAGACCTGAGGTGGAGCAGAGAGACCTGATGTAGCGTGAAGACCCAAGCTGGCAGCAGAGAGGAGCAAGGGCTGTGGCAGCTGTGTGAACAGATCGCATTCCTGAGGCAGTAAAATTCAACATGTCTTCATGATAAGGACCTTAAGAAGTTAAGTAGATAAGAACATAGCCCCAACCTTGATTTGATCAATACACATTATATGCAAATATCTAATTGTAATGGAGGGCATACACAGTACAGATAGTATATATCAATTAAAAGGAAAAAATAGTAAAAGCTGTGAACATAAAAGCTGGACAGAATAGTTACCCACTCCATGCACTGTTGCTTGGAATGTAATTTTGAAAAAAATCTTTTCTGAAAATCAGTTTTTAAAATTCTATTTCTTCAGACTAAGCACCTGCTTAGGCAAGGGCAGGGACCAGGATTTGATCCCCAGCACCACGCTGTGCCAGTCCCTCCCCGGGCATGCTGAGCCAGCCGCCGAGATTGGGAATGGGAGTGCACACCCTTAATCCCAGCACTGGGGAGGCTGAAAATGGGAGGATCACTACGAGTCCGAGCTGCTCTGAACTACAAATTGGACCCTGTACCAAGTACATAAATATAATAATAATAATAATAATAATAATAATAATAATAATAATAATAAATTTTCTACAAGAAAATAATCCAAATATAAGACATGGATATATACAGGCCTTATGTATGTGATGCTTACTGTAGATATAAAAAGTCCATTTTTTGTCAGTTTTTGATGGGAGTCAGTGATGACTTTTTGCGACCTTTCCTCAGGGTGTGATTCTGGTCCTTGTCGTGGCCACTGCATGTTGTATGTAATGTCTGCTTTCAGTTTCCTTAAAATAAACTGAGACCTCAGAGACATCTAACAAGCAATCTACGTGTGTGTTTCTTCTAGACTCATATTACACTTTCCTAGTGTTCCACCCACGCCTAACCCAGCAGCAAAGTTTTTAATCACTGCCGTTCTGTAAGCCTTTCTGAGGCCTGGCTCCCGGTCCTGCGCCATGTGGCAAACAGCCACGGCTCTGAACACAGGTGTTGTACCATGTGAGCGTGTTGCAGTAGACCACTCTGGCTTCCCTGCTTGTGAGTGGACTGCAGAGGACACAGGACTTGTGTGCACCTTATGTTCTGCGATCATTTTGATACAAAACAGGACAGTGCATAGAAGCATCAAAGAAAACCAGGGTGTGTAGGGAAGACACGAAAATGCAGAACCAGCACAGTTCCTGAAACAGGCTTGGGTGCTGGTGGAGTTTTTCCCCGTTTATCTACTCAGTACCCACCATGGAGGCACAGTACACTTTCCTGAGGACTCGTAAAACTATCATTGCCCATATCTTCGTGTACCGTAATACACCAAGGCAGCTGGCCTGAAAGGAGCCTGGGGTTCATTATTTAAAAAAAAAAAAAAAAATCAAAGTGACTTTAATCTGTATCTAACATTAAAATTAATGGCTTTCAAATCTTTTTAGATTTTATGCTCAAGTAGTCTTGAAAAACTTGTGACTGGTCATCTTCACTATGTAGGACAAAGCTCAACAGAAATTTACCTGACGCCTATGATCTTACTGTCTTTTTTCTTTCTTTCTTTAATGTATTTAGTGCAGAGCCTACAGGCTCTCACTACACAGATCAGGCTTGTGGTGATCCTCCTGTTTTCAGCCTCCCAAGCGCCGGGATTACAGGCATGCAACACCACACCCAGTCTCAATTGCCATCTCAGCATGCCTCAAGAGCTGGGTTAGCACAGTATGCTGGGGATCGAACCCCGGCCCCTGCACCTGCCTAAGCAGGTGCTTTAGTCCACTGAGCCATCTGGCCAGCCCCTTTATCTTATCATCTTAAAGAAGGAAAGTTAAGTGGAGGATTATTTTTAGGATGAGTCTGAAGCCAGGGTAATTTCCTTCATGGAAATAAAATTATATCATTCATTTTCCAGATATATTAGGAACTCTAAGGAGTCACAACTTAAGCTAACACATCCGGGCTTCATTTTGCCATGGAACAGTGGCTCACACTGTATCTCAGAGATGCGCAAGACCTCTCCGCAGCTTACATCTCTATTTTCACGGTTTGGCTAAATACACACCACTGGAAGCTGTAAGTTACTCCTACGGTGCCTTCCAGAATCCAGTTCATGGTAATGACCTCAAAAATACTTCCTGGGTGTCTCGCATTGGGCATCCCCAGCATGCCCTCCTGTGGCCACCCCATTCTGATAGATATGCCCATGGGTAATATCCTCCCCTTGACTGTGAGTGAAGGGTCATCACACCAGAGGTTACATTATTTTTTAAAACGGTGGCTTCCATTTCGCTCTCTCTGACTCCTCGCTTCATGGAAAATGAACTTCCTGTTTTAAGCAGTGTTACAGAGACAACTTGGTGAAGAAGTGAAGATCCAGTCTTCTCCAGTGAGAGGAAATCGTGCGACTTCCTGAAGGCATGGAGTGAAGAGGGAGGAGCTGGGAGACAACAGGGATTTTAGTATTTCTTCACCTCCGATTTCAACTCAAGCCAAAATGAATGTTCTTGAGAAACCACTTACACCTGGAGGATGAGTGACCGTCCATGAGGGCCCAAAGGAATAAGACAGCTCCACTGAAGACAGGGCTTTGTTGACTAAATATAGTGACTGGGAGGGAGGAAAACCCAGTAGAATCAAGAAGAGCTTAACAACAACCCTGAGGCAGTTGGAAATGAACAAACCATTTTATGTAGAGATAAATCTTAAGTGAACTCTGCCCAGAGAGACCAGTGAGTAGGCGCTTTCCAAGAGCTCTGTTTTCAGTGATCATAGAAACGCCAGCGCTGATAACCATCTGGCACCGCCAGTGAGTCAAGGCGGCCCACGTGCAAGGGGCGGATCGGTACATTCTGATTACTGGTCACCACCTAGGCTGGCTGCTCTGTGTCTTTGCTGTCACTCCTGTACATAGCGAACTGAACGGAGTTTGAGGTTTTTGTTTTGTTTTGTTTTGTTTTGTTTCAGTCCTGTGTTGCTTGTGAGCCAAGCTGGACTGTGAGAGGTAGAAGATGTCTTATATCTCGTTTATACTCAAGTGGAAGGCAGTGAGGGCGGTGTGCAGGGAACCCTGGGATAGGCCTTTGTGTTCTTCTCAAACCTCAGCTTTGCTCTGTGTGTGACTTAGAGACACTGTCCTGTTCAAACAACCCCAATGTGGTTTAGAGTAAAATGGCAAAAATGGCGTGAATTTTAAGGAAAAAATGCTAGGCATTCTGCCTTTGGTGGACCTGCTGGCATCGCTTTTACTTTATAACCAACTCAAAGGCTGTTTATTTCTGGGCTTACCTCTATCAAAACGCACTTCTCGCACTTCGTGTTCTAAGTAGTTATGCATTGAAAGCATCTTTAAATCGCCGCGTTGAAAGCATCGTTTGTACCATTTATTTTGTTAACATTTCATATTATTTCAGGTTTTTTCTGTCCTTTCTGAAAACCCATGTGTTTATCTGCTTTCCTTCTTAAAGGGCACTTTAGCAAGGTGCTTATAAAGGTATTTTTCGCAGCAAATATTTTTTTCACTTGTAAACTATTGGATTCATATAAAAGTTGAGTAGGAATCAGGATTATCAAAGGCATCATTTCTTGTCTCTCTCGGAGCCAAATCATCACAGATAAATCAATGATCACATCTGTTTGCAAATGTAAAGATTATGTCTCTATAGTGATGTAAAAAAAAAAAGGAAGTTGTAACTAAGGATCCTATACACAGGAAGCAGATGAGAAGTGGCCTAGGATCTTGTGACCATTCTGTCTTCCTGGCAGCCTCTCCTTGGATACCGCAGAGCCTCAGTTTCCTCATGAGTAAAGAGGGTACGGTCCCCTACAATTTGAAGATTCTAAGCACATGTGACTAAAGTAGTTGTTATTTTCCAGAATTCGCATGATGAATTGGAGGTGTTCCTAGAAAAACTTGGTCGATGACTTACAGTAGCAAGGAAGGAGTTACTGCTAACTCTTAGCTTTGCCTAGTGGCACTGCTGCAGCATTGGGTGGTGGCTGCTGCTCGTTTTCTGTGTGCAGACACTAATTCTGTTTAAATTTCTGCATGTTACGTTTCACTTCAAGGTGTGTGTGTGTGTGTGAGTGTGTGTGTGCGCGTGTCTGTGTGTTACTGGAGAGTGTAGGCAGGACCTCCATAAAGCCCAATCCCTTTCTAAAACTCTTTTTTGGTTTCTCTTGAGACAAGGTCTCACCATGCTGCCCAACTGGGCTCAAGCTTGTGATTTTCCTACGTCGCCCTCCCAGCGTGCTGGAAACATCAACTTTTGAAAGTGAAGCAAGATTAGTATCATTACAAATCCTCTCTGATTGTCAAACCCTGTGTGGTTTAAGATAGAAAGCTGATTATGTAGCAACCCTCTGCTAGGCTGAAAGGAAACAAATAGGAAAGCCTGAGTCCTCGTCTGCCGTCCGTGTGTTCACCAGGCCCCTGTCCTGAGCCAGGAGCCTAGAGTGGCGATGGCCTGACTCAGATGAGCCACAGCGTGGCGCCTTCCTGGAGCACCCCAAGGACGGGCCCCTCTTCTATTTCCGGCAGCCGCCCCTGCAGGTGAGCCGGAAGGGCATCCAATGACTGTTTGTTTCTGTTGAAGAAGCTTTTCATAAAGTTCGGACCCATTAATGTGTTATCAAATAGTATTTAATGCGAATTAAAGGGACTTGAGTGACAAACATTTTGAAATGAAAACCACAAGGATGAGCGTGACAACGGTTTAACTTAGATCAATGTTGACTTCAAACCTTCCCACGGGTGAATGTGTAAAGCGCTCTCAACATCTCCCAGCGAGAGGCTTTTGCAGTGGATATTCTCCCCTCCAGTCAGCCTGTTGTCCGGCGTCGCCTCAAGGCTTGGGGTGGCCAGGGCCCCGCATCCCTGCTTTAACGCCAAATAGAGGGAACTGTGCTCTGCCCTGTAACAGCGAAATAACTCAGTGCTGCCATTATTTGCGTGGCAGATACTTATTTCCGGAGCTTAGAAAATTACATTTGCATCGTTTTTAAAATATGGCCTTTTTCTACTTGTACATTCAAATAGAGTCCGTGTTTAAAATTGCGTGACTTCTTTTTATCTGGATTAATTTTGCTTATATGGCCTGAGCTAGCTGGCAGGTGACCGCGGCAGAGCGCCTCTCGCGTCTCGGCCTTGCTCCCCGCGGGCGCCCCGGCGAGCCCTGCTGCAGGCTGCCCTCCTGCTCTGCCGTCCAGGCCCTGCGGCCCGGTCACTGTGTTGCTCTAGGCTCGGTGTCGCTCGCAAAGGGGAGGGGAAACCTGCCGCCGAGCCGGACGCTTTGTTATTCCTTCAAAATTAAAAGCATATGAAACAGATACAGCTTATTATGGTTGTTGTTTTTATAAATAACATAAACTTAAATAACAAAACAATAAAGTTCAAATACAACTTAAAATAGAGTTTAATGCTGTAACCACAGAGAAAAAGCATGATTATTTGTGAGAACATTATTAAAAGCCATATTCCCAAATATGAATGATACAAAAGATAGATTATGTTACTTAAAAAAACTTAAAAGATTTTTGAATTTTACTTTTAGGAAGTATGAAATGTTACCGTGGCGAGTGAGATGAAGTACAGTATTATCAGCATTACTGCTATCTTCTATACACAATTTTTGAAAATACCCTTTAAAACAGCCTTTCGATTTGAGCAGCATTAGGAATTTTGTTCTTGTTAATGTACACCCTCAGCCTGAAGTTTGGTGGACACTGCCTGTTGATTTAATTAAATAGTAGAGTTTTCGAGAATTTTGCTCCGATTAGTGCCTGGCTTCAGACCGCCTTCCTTTCTGGCTGGAAGGCGCCGGGCGCCGTGCTCACCTCCCCCGGTCAGCGTTGGCCTGCTGTCTGACACTTGTTCCTAGCAGCCTCTAGGTCTGACGTAGCTCATACAGCGTCATCTGCATCATATCCTTATTATAGCAGCCATTTTATAAGCAGATAGGAATACTTAAATAATCATCAGATAATTGAATCTAACATACTCTAAGGGTAAATTAACTTAGGAGAAAAACATTGCTATTACTAACACCACGATTGTACAAACAGTTTTACAATTTTTTACAACTTTTAGTTACTAAATCTGATTTTTGTGTATATTTTTCAAATCTTTCTTTAATGCAGTCTCTTAAAATAAACATAAATGCGCAAGTCCAGCTTGATCAGTTTTTCAGTAGTTTTCCAGCCTTTCTTGGTTACAAAAAAAAAAAAAAGAAAGAAAAGAGAAAGAAAGAAAAAGAAAGAAGGAAGGAGAGAGAGGGAGAGAGAGAAAGAAAGAAGGAACGAACGAATGAAAGAGAAAGAAAGAAAGAAAAGAAAAGAAAAGAAAAGAAAAGAAAAGAAAAGAAAAGAAAAGAAAAGAAAAAAAAGAAAAGAAAACAGTCCGCTTAGAGAAATCGCCCTGCTGGAACTGGTTTCTTCCGCGCAGTCTGTGACTAGGTGATTGCCATGGGGAGGAAGTGGGCGGTCTTCTGTTCTTTCTTGGTTTTCTTCCCTTTCACGGGAAGCCCCCTGTGACTTAGGGCCACGAACATTTCTCCTCCGCTGTGTGTCCATTTAGCAGACGCGTATGTGTTGTAGTGGTTTTCCAAAATTAATTCTTTGAAGTTGCAATCTTCATTACATTCTTTCTGTTAAAACAACAAACAGTGTGAGTTCCAGGGGCTCTCAGCTGATCAGAGCACAGGCAGGTGAGTTTTGAGGGAGCCAAAGCACAGGTGACTTTTGTAAGCCACAGATCAAGTGAGCCGAATGC
>PVKN010018933.1:0-16606 GCA_004027915.1 Capromys pilorides | reverse complement strand
ATCTTGGTTTGAAGTTTAGACTGTCTGCAAACAGAATTGCTACCCCTGCTTTTTTTTGAGGTGCTGGAGCATGTAGTATTGTTTTCCATCCTTTCACTTTTAGCCTATGAGCATCTTTATGAGTTAAATGTGTTTCTTGTATACAGCATATTGTTGGGTTTTGTTTCCTTATCCACTCTGCTAGTCTGCTTCTTTTAATCGGAGAATTGAGTCCATTGACATTGATGCTTATAATTGAAATGTATTGTGTTATTTTTGACATGACTTTTATTTACTACTGTTTACAATTTTCTCTTCTATGTTTAATTGGTTGTCCTGTTTGGTGGGATCTTGCTGTTCACACTTCTTGAGTTCAGGTCGTTTTAGTCTCTCTCTAAGATAGTTGTTAGTATACTGTGTAATGTTGGCTTCGACGTCATGAAATTGTTTAGTTGTTCCTTGACGTGGAAGTATTTCTCTTCTCCCTCATACTTTCAAGAGTTTTGCCGGGTATAGCAGTCTAGGCTGAAATTTGTTTTCATGGAGAACTTGAAGCACTCTGCTCCATGCTCTTCTTGATTTCATGGTTTGTGAAGAGAAATCTGCTGTTATTCTGATGGGTTTTCCTTTAAATGTGATCTGTTTCTTTTCTCTAGCAGCTTTTAATATGTTATTCTTCAGCTGGATTTCTGGGATCTTGATTATTATATGTCATGATGTGTTTTTAGTGGGGTTGATATTATTTGGCGTTCTGTATGCTTTAGTTACCTGAATATCCGATTGTTTTCTCATATTTGGGAAGTTTTCTGCTATTACTTCTGCCCATATTCTTTTTATATCATTTGTATTAACTCCTTCTTTCTCACTGATTCCTATTAATCTCACGTTGTTGATTCTTGCATCATCTTGCAGATGTTGAATTATTTTTTCCTGCATCCTGGTTGTTTTTAAGAGATCCATTCTTGCCTTTTCACTAGCTGCGAGTGTGTCTTCAAGATCTGAGATTCTATCTTCACTTTCATTCATACGGTTTTGCCAGCTTGTGATTGAGATTTTATTTTCTTGTATATCACTTTGATTCTGTTTCAGGCGATCTATTTCTTTCTTATATTGCTCGGTCATGGAGTCCATCTTTTTTCTATTCTCCTCTAATTTTTTATCGATGTCTTCTTTAATATTGCTTAAGTCTGTCATTATAGTTATTCTTTCTCTCTTTAGTTCAGAAATTA
Organism: Capromys pilorides; assembly: GCA_004027915.1. Classification (NCBI taxonomy): domain Eukaryota; kingdom Metazoa; phylum Chordata; class Mammalia; order Rodentia; family Capromyidae; genus Capromys; species Capromys pilorides. The sequence continues at coordinate 15,398 of PVKN010018933.1, read as the reverse complement.
TTTCTGCTCTGCTCTCCTCTTTACTTTTCTTCATTTGTTCCCCTATTTGAGATGCCATTAATTTAGATATGTCTTTTTTTACTTCAAGGGTTATTTCTGTTCTTATTTGTTCGACACATTTCTGCAATTGTTTACCCATCTCAGATTCTATTAATTCATGGATTTTAATTTCAGAGGTTATCTCTGATCTGAGTTGCTCTATAATTTTCTGTACTTTTCAGTCTATCTCAGTTTCAGAGTCTTTGGCTGCATGATTCTCATTTTCTTCCACAGCATCATCTCCCGTGTTTAATTTGGGTGGGCTTGGGCCCTGTGCCTGCATCTTACTCCTTGTTGTTATCATTTTGTATAGCAGTGAGCTATGTACTCTGGTGAAGTTATGTTGTTAGCACCTATGGGGGTTTGTTCTGGATCCACCCCACTTGTTCCCCTCCAGTGGTGCCTGGCTGAGAGTTACAGCTCAGTCCACTGGCTGCTGTGAGGCCTTGTGGGTCTGAACTGTGGGTGGAGTCAGAGTTTTGGAGTTGAGCCCAAGGATGGACGCAGACTGAGGGTCCTTACCAGGCTGGCACAAGGCCAGAGGGGTTGGTGGAAAGGTTCCGGACTATAGGTCAGGTGGGTTTGTGCATGGAGATTGAAGAGTTTCAGAGATCCTTACCTTGCAGGTGTGCTGGTCAAACCAAACAGGGGGTGGGCTACAGGCGCGGCACGGGACAGGCACAAAGAGCGCCCTGGACCAGCGTCAGCTGTGGATGAGTTCCAGGCGTGGCGCTGGACTGGTGTCAGCGGCAGATGAGCCCCAGGCGTGGCGGCGCGGGACCAGCATCAGTGGCAGATGAGCCTCAGGTGTGGCGGCCTGGGACCTGTGTCAGCGGCGGATGAGCCCCAGGCGCGGCGGCGCGGGACCGGCGTCAGCGGCGGATGAATTCCAGGTGCGGCGGTGCGGGACCAGCTTCAGCTGCGGATGATCCCCAGGCATGGCGGCGCGGGACCAGCTTCGGCTGTGGATGAGCCCCAGGCGCGGCGGCGCAGGACCAGCGTCAGTGGTGGATGAGCTCCAGGTGCGGCAGCGCGGGACCAGCGTCAGTGGCAGATGATCCCCAGGCGTGGCGGCGCGGGACCAGCTTCAGCTGCGGATGAGCCCCCGGCGCGGTGGCGCGGGACCAGCGGAGAGACTCATTTAGAATGTCAATCCTGGATACCTATCTGTAGGGAAATATGTGGCTGCATTCGTTTACTCTTTGGTCTTAAGGTCTGGTGCATAGCAGGAGCCTGTCTCTCCCAAAGCTGTAAAGTCACCTTGTCTTCCATACTATCTCCTTGAGGGTCTAGCCTTGTCTGAATGCTTATAATATTTCTATCTAATTCAGTTGCCTGCAACAGTATGATGTCTTCGATTCTTCTGGAAAAATACCCAGAAGGGAATAGCTGGGTTTAATATAACCTCTAACCTTAGTTTTTTTGAGGAATCTCTACACTGATTTCCACAGTGGTTGTATCAGTCTACACTCCTACCAGCAGTGGAGAAGGGTTCCACAGCCCCCTCATAATTTGTTACTGGTTGACTTCTTGATGATTGCCATTCTTGCTGGGGTGAAATGGACTCTCAGTGCTGTTTTAACTTGCGTTTCTTGAATGATGAATGATTTTGAACATTTTTTTATATATTTACTTGCCATTTATATTTCTTCATCTGAGAAATATACATTTATTTCAGTAAGAAACTGGTAGAGAAAATAAGATTGAAAAGGTATAATAGGAGCTGGAGAGATAGCTCTGTGACAAAAGTGCCTGCTGGCAAGTGCAAGGTCATGAGTTTGAACCCTGGTCCTGAAAAAAAAAAAAATACAATAGGTATTATAGATATTTATGTATTTATGTATCTCATCTCAATAGATATGGTAAAAGGGAAACTGCTCAAAATGTAGGAACAACTAGAATGGGGAAAGGAAAAAAGAAGGAAAGGAAAATTATACACACACACACACACACATACACACAAGATAGCTAAGGCAATTGTAATACTAATTTCTTTTTTTTCAATTTGATTTAATTTTATTTTAAAGAGTAAAAATAGCAGAAAAAAAGATAGAAAAACAGTAACAAGCAAGAGTACATATAGTACAGAATTTCAGAACAAGAAAAATTTAACAATGGTCTAATTTCTATTAGTTCATTGAAAGGAAGAGTTAGTGCTTATACTGTGATATGGTTTATGACTAGTTGTCCCCCCAAAGCCTCATGCAATCGTGGGGCTGGGACTTCTAGAGTTTGAGACTTGAGTCGTGATCCACTGGGATTATGTATTTTAGTACTGATGAGACTATGGGTCTGAGTACTGCTGGAATTACTAGACTCTTGATCCACTGGGATTATGTGTTTTAGTACAGATGGGATTATGGGTGTGACCTAAGGCAGATAGGCTGAGGCAGAGAACCTGAATGTAATATAAAGAGAGACAGAGAGACAGACTCACTCTGTTGTTCTGCTGCCCTGGTTGATCTGTTGCCTCTGTCACGGTTGTTGCTGTTCTGCTGCCATGGACTAGATGCTCTCTGCCTTGTTCCTGAAAAAGTATTTTTCATGTCATGTCAATACTTAATTTAAAAATAAGTTTTCACTGTGATAGTTTACTAATAATGTTTTGGAAATTTATGCAGATTATACCCACAGGTCCTCTTTACTTTGTTCATATTTACTCCTTGAAAAACTCTTTGCTCATTGAAGTTGAATGCAACTGATGGGTCATATAAGATAAATGTTAGGAACTTGTCTCCGAGAGCCAGGAATAGTTTGAATGAAGTGGAGAAGGCTTAAGAGAGGGTTGGAAACAGCAAGGACTGTACCGACCCTAGTGTTGAGTTTTGTTTGAAAGGGAAGCAAAGAACATAGGGCAGATGAAACACTGTTTACATGCGAATGAAAATGATCATTTTGAGATAAAATTTGCATATGAAGGATGGAGCAATGTTGGTAGAATCAACTTTCTGAGCAAGTGTGTGTGTGTGTGTGTGTGTGTGTGTGTGTGTGTTCATGTTCTAGGTCACCAGCTTAGCTTCTGTAGGGGCACTGTTCTTTCATCACAGCACTAGGAAGGAGTTAACAGCAGAGACTGGTATGTGGGTAGATTTAGTGTTGGAGGCTTGAAGAAATTCTTTCCCAATTGTTTGGATTTTCTTGGTGAAATAGGAAGTAAGGTCATCGGCTGGGGTGGGAGGCAGAAAAAGTTGGAATTTTGAGGAAAAGGTACCAAATAGTTTTCTGGGAAGTGAGGGAATGACTGAAGAAGGAAAATATGTCTTTCCTTCTTAATGATGTCAGGAACCCACGTACCTTCGGTGCTGCTGAGTTCAGGTGAAGCCCGGCCACATGGAGCACTTTCCCTGGCCTCAGTCTGCTACTTCTCTGGGGATAAGGTGGCAGAATATTAGCTTTTCCAGAGTAGCCTTTCCAGATAAGTACAGCACATGAGAGGGTACGGCCGAGGGTTCCTGTAGCATAACATCGAGATTTGGTCTACCTGAGGAGGAACAGGTAGCGAAAAGCCTGAAATGTCAGAAGGAATGGCTTATAGGTCCTTTGTGAAATGTGATCCTTGAATCTCTTGGACAAATGAACCTCCATAGAGCAAGTTGGGAAATGTGTCTTATTACATAGAAGAAGTAGCAAGGAAATCAGATGTTCTGATTTTAAATTGGGTGTCCTCACTTCTTGAGGTCCCCAGCCGAAGGAGTATCTGTGGTGCATGTGTGTGTACATGCGTGCATACGTGGACGTAGCACGTGCGCAGAGTGGGCTATGACTGCAGCCACCAGCAGACCTCCTGAGCCCTTCAGTACCTCACTCACAAGCTGCTGGTCTTTCTCCAGATGACTTCCAAATGCTGATTTCTAGAACATTTCAACCCCCCACCCCACCCACCTCCCTCGCTAGCACTGTACTCTCTAGTCTTATTTTCCCCCTCAGAGAATCTGTCTTACTCTTCTTAAAAATGCATTTATGTTTCCTGCATCTGCTGCTGCCAGGCAGCCCCCTCCCTGTGTTAACCACCATCCCTCTTGGGGAGCCCTAGGGAGCCTTCCTGCTGCACTTTTGCAACCTGTCCAGGAACTCAGTAGCTGCCACACTCCACTCCCTGGCTTCTCTGTGGGAAGGACCTGGAGTTTTCTTTCTTCTCCACTCTCATTATTTCCCATCTGTAGCTGTCACCACACTGAAGTTATTCCCACTCTTTATCTGTCTTAGTTTCTTAATGATTTGTCTGACCAGAGATGCCATCATGTTTGGGATTTTGTCCAAATATGCTAAATTTACCTTCTGATCTAGCGTTTGCACTACACCTCAGGCCAGTCTCGCAGCCTTTTGTCTGAACAGAACCATTCGGCTGATGCAGGGTTCCTTTCTTTCTTTTAGCCCACATTAATACACAGTTTAGTTTCTAATCCATGGCCAATGGCCTCAGATGCCTGATGTGTCCCACAGCTCTCCTGTAGGAGATCTCTATTTGGAGGCAGTTATCAGCCCTTAGGTGTTCTGTCCCCAGGCTGAAGATGGACAATGGCTCAACAGCTCTTTCAGATACTTTGCACTGGAACGCTCTGCAGCCTAAATGCTTACAGAACCTCAGCCAGGCGAGGATGGCACAAGGAAAGCCAAGAAGTCTCAAATTTTCTTCAATTGATCATTCACTGGGAATGATTTATTAGTGAATTGTTTTCAGTACTCTCAAAATGGTACCTTTTAGAATCATGGGGGGGGGGGCAATTAATACAAATGCACATTCCTGGACCCTGCTGCATCTCTAGTGCACCAGCATCTCCAGAGGTAAGATGAAAAAACAGGTATTTTAAACACTCTTTCATGGTTCAGAAGCTTGAGCGTTGCAATGCACAGGGTTGTAATTGTTGGCCTGAGGAGGGTGAGGTGGCCTGAAAAGTGGGAGAATGATAAAGAGAAGCATGCTCAGCCAAACCTGGGCCTCCCACAAGGTGGTTTTCATGAGTTGAGGGTTCATTTATTACTTTGTACCAGACAATGATTGTCACCAAGTTGGCTCTCAGGAAGTAGTTAATTTACTGACTTGAGTCTAGAAGGGTGATACACCATGTGCATTTGATACCCATGTATTCTTGGAAGCCACAGGGCCAATTGACTGGGAGATACATAAGCAGGGACCTCTGGGAGGACCAGGGAGGGAGTGGTAACTAACAGTAAGCGTCCAGACAACCCATAGACAGTCCAGCCCTGAGTGAAGTGCAGGCCAAGAGTTCAAGGTTAGCAGATGACAATAAATTGCTGCTGTGGAACAAGCTGTCATCAGCAAAGACATCAGAGCTCTTGACAGTTAATGGGAGGGGTTATAATGTGCTTAGTGGATGTTGAGATATTATTTTACATTTTTCCTTTGTGTGTATATGTGCCTCTCTATGTGGTACTGGAGACTGTACCCAGGTCCTTTGCACTGAGCTTGTTCCTAGTCATTTTTTAAATTCAGAATTTACCTGTCACTGAGTTACTCAGGTTGGAGTTGGAGTTGCTGTCCCCATGGTTCAGCCTTTCAGAGTGCTGAGATGATATACACATGCCACTGTGCCCAGTCATTTTTATGTTTTAAGGGACAAGTCTCACACACTGACCTTAAAAGGTTGGTGGGGAAAGGTTTGGGAGAGTGATCCTTCTTTACACTGCTTTCTTCATGACCCATCCCCATTTCATACCTATCGAGAATAATATACAACAATTACCTGTTCTGGCCTTGCTCAAGGTCTGCACGTTGCAATTAGATGCTGCCTTTTCCTAGACCTGGTACTTCCATCTGTGATTCTTTGAGCTATGCTGATGCCTTCAGCTCTGCCTAAGTCTGTCATGAAAAGGGAGGATTAGGCAGGAGCCTCTTCCGGTCTAGATGCTTGATGCTGGAAGCCCCGCTTGACTTGAGGAGACCGCTTTTAAAGTGGCTCTGGAGACCACCTTCTGAATTGCCTCCTAGGCCTTGGTTTTTGGCTGGCCACCACAGGAGCTTGGTTTTCCTACCTTCCTGAGCATGCTGAGCAGTGGAGTTAATCACAAAGCAAGAATTTTCTGAAAAAGACTGGCAAGTATAGAGTTGGTTCATCTTCTGCATAGGAATCTGCTGGGTATTACAGGAAATTGCAGCCCTCAAAAGAAACCAGCTGTAGTGTTGAGACCAGCTCCAGAGGACCTGGGCTGCCTTTTGACCTCTGTTCCCCTCAGGTCCTCCTTGTTCCCCCCTTTCTCAGAAAGCAAGTCCAGAGCAAGCCAGAGCTGGGCCTTAGGGTACGTGCTTGTCTGGCAAGTGCAAGGGCCATCCCTGGAATACGACTCAGTCACAGTACCCTCTAAGGGCCAGAGAGGGCCACTGCATTTCCATTCTCCAGCACATCCCTCCTTTATCCTATCCTTTCCCCATTCCCCATTGGTAGGCCTTTCCCAGGCTGGGCTTACCAGCCAAGACCCTGAATGATCTTCAGTAACATCTATACACTTTGTTTCCAACTTTGTTCTTAAAATATGTCTTTTAACCATCACACTGCTTAGAATTCAAAATGCTATTAATCAAAATATTAATGCTGGCATTGTAGGAGGGAAAGCCTCACTATATTCCACGTATATACACTTATTCTGAGTTCCAAAATCTTCAACTACAAGGAAAGCTACTATAGAATTATGGAAGAAAGTAACTTAAAATCCCACACATTTGGGTCATGTGTGGTGGCACATGCCTATAATCCCAGCACTTGGGAGGCTGAAGCAGGAGGATCCCTGTGAGTTGGAGGCCATTCTGGGCTACAAAAGTGAATTCAAGGCAAGCATGAACTGCACAGTGAAACCCCGTCTGAAAAAGAAAGAAAGAAAAAAAAAACCCAAAAAACCCTTCACATTCACACATAATCAGTGTGGTATAGAGCAAATTTTCGTATTCGGAGACTACCTGTGATCAACTGGCCACCTGTATTTTTTGTGGGGCCCTTACAGTAAAGCTTCCCTGGTCCCTGCGATCTTTACAGTCATTTGAACTTTGAATAAATGTGTCATTGATTAAAAAATGTATGATTCTGTGTTAGCCTTTTTAAAAAATTCAGGCCTGAGCTTGTTTGCCTATGAAAAATGTTATAAATGAGCACGGTATTACTTTTGTGAATGAGTCAAGGTTTTCCCAATACTGTGAAACTAAAGAAAAATACAGAAATAAACTGGATGCCAAAGCTGATTCAGTACAGCAATAGTCATTGATAACCCTGTCAGTTTCTGAGTGGTATTAAATGTTCTGAAATATGAATAAATCTATGCAAAAACCATAACATACGTTTATACCAATAGATGCCCTCTATTTTATGATGTATGCGTTCATGTTGTGATAATGAGCTTGTTTGAATAAAATAAAGTCTTGTTCTCCTTATTAGGATCCAGCAGACTCAAGCAACTTATTTAATTCTGTGCTTTTGCTTCCATATGTGTGTGCTACCTGCGTCACAGCATTGAGAATTAAATGAGCTGATGCAAATAAAGGCCTTCCCATGTGCCTGTCACTTAGTACCGTGGTGTAAGATATTATTAAACATTGTTTTAGGCTGGGGAGATAGCAAGCACAAGGACCTGGGTTTGATCCCCAGTACCGCATGCTGTGCTGGCCCAGGAACCCCAAGTGCACAGTGCCAGCCACTGAAACCAGGCATGGTGGCTCATGTCTATAACCCTAGTCCTGGGGAGGCTGAGACAAGAGGATCGGTATGAGTCTGAGCTGTATAGCAAGGCCCTGTACTAAATAAATCAATAGATAGATAGATAGATAGATAGATAGATAGATAGATAAATAAATAAGTAAGTAAGTAAATTTAAAAAGCCATGCAACTACTCATCAGCAGATGAGTAAAAGCATCTTCTTCCACTGCCCACTCACAATCTGGCTCTCGAGACTGGTCCCTCTCCATTTCTGCCTTATCACTGTTTTGCCTTTTGTTTGTATCTTTCTCTTCCTTGGATCCATAATCTTGACATTATCTGAGTTCGGCTTTCACTGCAGAGCATGGCTACACCTCGCCAGGTCAGATGGCGGGAGAGCTTCCCTTGGTCTCCCTCCTAGCTCTAAAGCTCCGTGGCAGGCACCCGACCCTTCTGCTAGATTCAGCTCGTTTGTTAGTTGTCTTTTTGGTGTTGCTGTCCCTTTTCTTACCTGAGTGTGGCTCTGTCTTCCAGGGTACCCTTCGTAAGGTCAGTGTTCAGTTAGTGCCCACTAGTAGCTGATTTCATATTGTCTGTGAGGTGCTGTAGAGGTGCCCTGGCTTCCAGACTGCCCAGGCAGGCAGTGATCTGCAGATGGGCAGTGCTCTATGGAGAACCATGCAGCTTAGTAGGGGACAATCACCGCCACCATGCAGTCCTTGCTTTTCCTGCTTCATACCAGCTCAGCAACTTCCTCTTTTGGCAGGAGGGGAGGGGGATAAATAGGCCAATGAAAAGTAGGAGAAAGGTAATTTATCTTGGTGTTTGCAGAGGGTGTGCACGTAATTAGCAGCTTATTTCTGTGACACAGTTGGCTTCCTTGGCTCGCAACCTCGCTGTGTAATACTGTTAAAGAGAATCACACCTAGACCATCAGAGATGCTGAGGTCTTTGTCACAGAAGGAAGAAAACATGTGCCCTGCCCTCGATGATGACATGGGAATAGCTCCTAAACACACACACTTTTTTCTTGCATCTCTGTCACTGACTCTTCCTTGGACTTGGACCTTTTCCAAAGTGCAGTTTTTAGCCAAGGTTACAGCAGCTTGAGCTTTGGGGCTGAACTGGGGATAAGGCAGGGACTGCTGGGTACTCCCTGCCAAGAGCCTCACATTGGCAGACAACAAGCTGAACCTCTCTTTGGGTACAGAATAAATAAATAAATAAATAAATAAATAAATAAATAAATAAAGGCGCCTTCGCATTTTCATTGGTAATATGAGGGTCATACCGGCTGGTGTCCTACCTGAAAAGAATCTTGTAGCAATTATCTGAGATAAACCATATGAACGTGCTTTGAAAACCACACTCATCCCTCAGTATGTGAGTACTGTTTTTATGGCTTTTTGTTACTCTCTGAGCTCTGCACTTACAAATTGAGTTTTGCCAAGTGAGCAGGTTTTTTCTTGCTTTTCGAAGAGGGCGTCGGGTAGCTTCTGGGGCATGCAAGGCAAGTTGTGACAGCACGACTTCTGTTCCTTGGTCTCTCTTTGCTCTAAGTTTTTGTTCCGTGTGCTGAGCGCTCCCATGCCCTTGATTCTGGCTTCCATGGATAGTTGTTTATATTGTCTTTGTATTGAAAAACTACTCCTACTTGGTGTAAAAATGGCTTCCAAAGGCTTCTCAAGTCCTCCTCCCAGTTCTTGATATTTTGCATAACTTCTGCATAGCTGAGGAGATCCTGGTGCTGCTCCTGCTGCCAGCTGCCAACCTGCTGTAGGATCTGTTGCCCTTTGGCGGTGCTGAGGCAGACCTGCGCATGCCTATGGTGGTACCTGTGTCTGTGGTGATGTTCCTGAAGAGTCTGAGCCTGTGAGGAAGTCTTTATCAGTCTGGCTTAATGAGAAAATCATAGCATGATGATTTCTCATAAAATTAAATTTGTTCAACTTGAAATTGAATTTTAAAATTTAAAATGTTGAAATGTTAATGTCCTTTCTTGGCAAAATAAAAAGTTAACACCCTTACAAGTCCACATTCTTTTGCTTTTGTTTCATGAGAATTCTGTGACTTTTTTTGAAAGCCAAACATAAATCTATGCTAGTATAGATTTTATGTTTATGACAGATAAATATACTCTATGAATATAATTATATTGATCTAAATAATTTGGTTGGAAGTGTGGAATGTCGCTATTAGTAGCTTGATGCCTGAGTTTTCTGATCTTGTGACACTGCACAAAGTGAGTGTCTTAGAAAACCATTCAATGCAACAAGGAGGAAGGGGTGTTACGCCTTTGGACACTGGGCTACACCCAGAAGATGTGGGCCTATCCCTAGGTTTTGTTTTGACCCATTCCTCCTACCCAAGCAGTGATTTGGGGCAAGGTATATGGCTTCATAAGGCTCATTTTCCTCTTCTGTTAATTTGAAATACCAGTTCAATATGTAGTTTTAAGAATTAAACAGGAATACGTATGTAAGAGTACTTTATGCACCAGCTAATGCTTTATAATTTTAAGGTATTACTGCAATGTCTTAAGGTTATGAGCAGTTATATCAGGAGTATTTCTATTATTGAGATTTACAATGCAAAATTCTCACATATCGTCTCTAAATATGTTTTGACAGATATGGTCAATAGGATCCTCGGAAGAAAGTTAGACTGTTAATGAAAATAGGATTGGAGCTTTTCTCTTTCTTTTGCGTATGCAACATCACAATACCATGTCCTTTCTCAACTGTTTCCCATGATGATGCAAAACAAAACCCCTCCTGCCAGAGTAGTCTGTATAAGAGCAGCAGATTTCTAGTGAAGCATAGGGTGGGGCCTTGAGTCCTTGCCGGGGGATCTTGTCCTTGTTGGAGGGATTCTCATGTGTCCCTCCCTTGCCTTAGAGGTCACCCTTCACAGATGTCACCAATACCTTAGCAGTTTGGAAGAGAAGACAGGGCCCAAGGACAGCAGGCACTTGCCCGACCGCACTTCCTTCCTGCACACATGCAGGATTGCAGCAGCGCTTGTCACCCACACAGGCCGAGCTGGCAGAGTCAGGCAGGCTGCCACATCTGTGAGCTGCCAGCAGCTTCCCTTCCTCCCTGTGTTTCAAGTCAGGCCTTTGTCTCTCCACTGCCCTCCCTTCCCCAGGTCGCCCGCTCTCTTTCCTTGGCGAAGGGTTCCTTTTCCTTGATGTCGGACCTTAGAGTAATCTGATAGTATGTGGGGAATGCACCGTCAGCCCAAGTTGGGAGGATGGCAGAGGCACTTGAGGCCAGCCCAGCCACTAGCACAAGCCTCCTCAAAGAGGAGGGTGTCCATGGCCTTTGCAGTGCAGACTCAATGGCTTCGTTGAGCCAGCATCCTGGGCCTACCCGCTAGGACCTCAGTATCCCTGAGGGTGTGACCCTGGCCTGCCATCTCTGCTACTTCCCACAGCTGTAACTGAGAGCTGGGAGTTTATCCTGCCTGTGTGAGATTGCTGCAGAGCCTAATTGCTGGTGTTTCATCTGTGTGTGCCTGTGTGACAGTGTGAGAAAGGGCGCATGCCTCTCTTTTGTACCCGGGTTATTTATGGCATTTGTCTTAACGACTTCCATTTAGAGAGAAGTAAACTGCAAAGTAGGTTATTTAAGCTGGATCTTGGGTGCCTTTAGCAAGTGGAGGAGTGGGTGGTGAAGAGGAAGAAAAATGGGAGATGGGTCTGAGGAGATTCAGAGAAAGGAGAGAAGGGAAGCTAGGGGGCCTTTTGTCCCTTCAGCAGCGCAAGTCACAGGCGTGCCATGGCCTGCAGACAAGGCACCCCTTTGCACGAGGGTCTTGAAGACTGTTTCATGCATTTGGAAAGCAGCTGCTCCTGGATGCATCCTGTTAGAGTGCAATTTATAAATTAAAAGTGCCTAAGGCATGCCTAGCTCTGCAGATGACCCGGAGACTGGAAGCATGGCTCCCCACTTTTTTCATATTTATTATGGTCACAGACCTCTCCAATGTTCCCTGACCTGTGTGGCCTAACAGAAGACAGACAAGGAATGAAGAATGCCCTATTGCCACCTCTCTATCCAGGTGAAATGTCAGGGGGTGCACTTTCCACAGAGTCATCCCTACCCTCACATCCATGTGTATGTGCATATTTAACTTAAATCCCTACGGGTCTGGGGAGCTCTGTCATTTCGAGAGATACTTACTTGATCCAATTCACTCATGAATTCTCTTCTGTACACATTTGATAAAGGGTCTTTCCTGAGGACCAGAAGCTCTGTTTATAATTCATAATGTCAAGCAAGATGAAGTAGAAAGAATGAGAAGAGATAATAACCAAGGAATTAAAAGTTCCCAGTTTTGTTACAAGCCCAGGGAATGAGTCAGCAGCACATATGTCTTAGGGGAGAGTTTTCCACAGGAGTCTTTTGGGGGTTTGGGGGGGCAAAGAGGGAGGCAGGGGGTACTCAGGAAGAGCCCCCTAAGTACAAGGCTGAGAGGGTGGGGTTGAGGGAGGGAGGGAGGATGGGGCAGATTATGAGTGGGGTGAATGTTAGCTCTGCTCTGCCTCCTCCCTTCCCTTCAAAGGAACAAAACATCCTGGGGCCTTATTCACCTCCCCATCTTTCATTTCTCTCCCAGTTTAATTAAATTCTTGTTCTAATTTGCAAGAGCGTGCATATCCTCTTTGCTCTGGTAGCCAATCTCTTCTGTGAGACCCACCTGACACCCAGAGGAATTTATGATCATCACGGGGCTTAAAACGACCCTCAGTGCTTTTGTAGATAGGGTCAGATCAGTAGTAGACAAAGCTGGTCTGAGAGGAGAGAGGGACTATGTTGCTCCTGTCAGAGCTGTGCCATCTCTCACGCCCTCAGGTACCACTAACCTCTCTGCTACCAGAGAGGGAAATTTTCCTTGCTATTCACACATCTCTATCCATGGTGTTATTTAGTTGAAGACACAAGATCATCAGTCCCCATCATAATCCTCCCCCTCACATTGGACATATCTCCCCCTTCCTTCTTGACACTTTCTAAAGCAGTTGTGGAAGTCTTCTTTTGTGAGTGTCTAATTGTGCTGTCATGTGCTGCACTGATGTTCTGAAATGATTCAAAATGCTTACCTTTCACGGTCATTTTGCATTTGGAAAAAAGGCAGACGTTGCATGGTGCCAGATCCAATGAATAAGGTAAATGAAGACATTTCATAATGTTTTTATTTGACAGAAATTGATGCAAGTAACCTGTGCATGGAGGTTGTCATAATACAATCAATATCACCTTAATATTGGATCCTGATTGGTGTGCTTTTTTCTCACAAAGAAGACTAGGTCATTTCTATTGAGAACTATAAACCTTGGTCTTAGCACCATAAACAAAGACTCAATCAAAAGTTACCTCTTATGAGGACACTTCCTAAATAGTTGAAATTTGAAGGGACACAGTTGTGAAACTTCCACGATGTGGACAAAATTTCAGCTCATGGTCCATGACTTACAACTGTTGTAAACAGACCTTCTCTCAACTGTCACTCATAACTGACCAACTATACTGGAGAAGTTGAACCTGCCACACATTGCCACTAAGGTTGGATACATGGCTTCTTGCATTGCACTGCAGATGGCATGCAGTGGCAGCATTAATGTATTTTTTGATGACACCTCATATCTTTCTTATTGTGTTACATCTCCCCTTTCAAGACAAAACACAATTTTGTTGCAGTCTCTTTGAACATTAGGTAATGCCCCAGAGAGAAATGATAGACAGAAAATACGAGTAAGTTACCAGCTACTTTATTTTATGCTAATAGGTGCCAGGCTTTGTGCTAGGTGCTTTACATGGATGACTTTCAATTCTTACAATAGCTTTGAAGACTTTTTTTTTTTTTTTGTAGTACCAGGAATCAACCTTGGGACCTTGTGCTTGCTAGGCAGATACTTAAACCACTGAGCTATATCCCTGACCCTTAAAGGCCATTCTGATTAGTCTTCATTTTGCAAATCAGGCATTTGAGGCACACAGATGTTAAGTCATCTGCCCGAGGCCATACAGCTATTAAGATGGAAAACATCAATGGGAATCCAGTCTTCATGATGTGAGAAAGTCTTGGCTCCTCTCTATTCCTCTTTGCCATTGACTAGAACAAAAGGAGACAGGAGAGGTAGATGCTTTAGGCAGTTTCCTTCACACTAGTTCACAAACCAAGCATCAGATTACCTGCCTACTAATTACAAGGGTTGTTTTAGGCACTAATGGCAGAGGATTTTACTCCTGCCCTTGAGGAGAGAAGTTGGTCTGTGCTCAGTGGATGGCTTGCTAAAATGTCATGATCCCTTAAGATATATACACCAAGATAGTGGTGAGCATTCTCTCGGGGAGAGGGACCTCAAAAAGGTTTCCTGGTATTCTCAAGGAGCTAGAATTTGAGCCCCTGGGAAAGAAAAGGCCTAAGTGGTCTAATAAACCCTTAGGATTTATTGCCTTGCTGGAGATGTAATATTTGCACACTTTCTTGGGGAAGCGGCCACAAGAAATGAGGTGGGATAGAAAAGGCCTGGTGAAAGATTGGGTGTGAATGATGAAGAATTTGGAGTATCCACTAATACTTCTTGAGTTTCTCCCATCAAGCAAATGGTCTCTTGGTTTGAAGTTATCCTTGCCTCCTGTATGCTTTGCTTGTGTCTGATCCTTACTTGTTCAGGTCTCTGCCATGCTCAGATGGGGGACTGGCCCGAGGAGCCTGGGCTGATCCCTTCCATGCTTCTTGTGATCTCTCCTTGTGGCCAACAAAGCCTGGAGAATCTGAGTCCTCCTTCCTGCTTTCTCCCACTCCTCCATTCCCTCTGTACCTGTTGCCTCTGTGCTCTCCCACTTCTGGACCAGGATCCCACTGTTCCCTCCACATTCTTTTTTATCTTGCCAACTGCTACATTCTCATCAAAATTTAGCCTAACCTTTACTTCCTTAGAACACTGACTCCTGATCCTCAGTGTGAAGCGGTACCATTGGAATCATTCTTTATCATATCTTTTCCATCATAGCAAGTATTACCTTTTGTGTGTGTTTGTGTAGGTATTTAACTTCCTGCTCTGCTAACAGCAGCATAAACTTCATGGGGCGGAGGTGTCTATGGCTTCCTGACTATCATCAGAAGCTTGCACAGTATCTAGCACCTATTAGATGCTCAGTAACAATCTAGTAATTACTAGATGGATGGAGTAATAAATTAATGAGTGATACAGCATCAAATTATCAGCCAGGAGCTTTCTCATGCTCTGTGTGAACATAAGGCCTGTGTTAAGTGGAGCACATTTGCTGGCAATTGCAACTGAATTTTTTATTCAGCAAATATTTATCGGGCATCTACTATAGCTCAGCTGAAAACTAAGGTTATATTCCTGCTCTTTTTTGGAATTCCTAAAATGAGGACATATATTAAACAATTTAAAAAATAAGAAATGTCACATAGTAATAAGTCACATGAAGACAAAGGAAAGTAAGGGATGAGTGTGTTGGAGAGAGGCAGCTAATACACTAATAAAGGTTCAGATGAGGTGGTCTGGGAAAAAGGACATCTGAATAGGAAGTTAGGTAAGGCCCTTGGGAAATGTGGAGTATGGACTTTTCAGAAGTGCTGCGACTCAGAGTAGTCACTTGGCTGGTCAGGAAACTCTAAGAAGACCAGGGAAGTTAGTGCAGTCAGGAGGCGAGAGAAAAGGGCCAGGAGACAGGCAG
>PVKN010018932.1:0-16625 GCA_004027915.1 Capromys pilorides | reverse complement strand
GGAAAGTGTGCTATTAAAAAAACAACAGACCAAAGTCCGAAGTTTTTAGGAGAGTGAGGGTGTTGGGGATGGGGGTAGAGTGGGAGAAAAGACTTGTGGGCAAGAAGAATGAAGTTTCCTCCAGATGAAAACAGAAGTTGTGGGCCAGGGAGGGCTGGGCGAGGAAATCTCAGAGACAAAGATGCTGTGCACAGGGATGGGGTCTCAGGCTAAGGAGAGAAGGGGGTTCTGGACAAAGCCGCTGGAATATGCTTACATCCAGCCGCCCTGGTCTTCATTTCCCTCTGAGCCTCGCTGTTTACTATCTCCCCCTAGCTCACTCCTTTGTCTTTACACCCATCCAGGCTGGAAAAAGGAGGCTACAAGCCCTGCCCTATTGCCCCCTCAAGCCATCAGTGTCCCTAGACATGGAGACAATGCTGCCTGTCCCTGAAGAAGGGGCAAGGAGACCCCACCCCTGCTCCTGGACCTCAGGAATGCCTGCACCTCCTCCCACAGGGCAGTCCTTGAGGAAACCCCAATGCCCTCCATAAAGCACTGCTCCTTTCCCTCCGAAGGTTCCTCAGTCACTTTAGTGGCCCCACTCTACAGATGAAGAGCCCCCATCTGAGGGGACCCCAACTCTCACAGAGGCGGCCTTGGCAGAGCTTATGAAAAAGGCTGAGGTTTGTTGTTTGTGTTTTGTTATGAACAAAACATAATCCAGGGCCTTGGGGAACTTGCAGTCTGGCTGGAAAACTGAAAGGTCAGTGCTTTAAAATCCAGTGCAAACTGAGCCTGTAAAATGAGCTATAAGGAGGGTGCGGGTTAGTCCGGGAAGGGCTCTCTGGAGGAGGAAACCTTCCTCTCAGTTCAGCTGGGGCTTGGAGAATGGAGGTCTGGGCTGGAGCCGGGAGGCCCGCAGAGTACAGCTTCAGGTCTCTATAGTCAGACTGCTGTGAGCCCAGCAAGCCTAGCCGGGAGTAGGCGTCCCTGGTTTTCATTTTTTCCCTTCCCCCCACAGCTAGGCTCTGGTTGGCCTGTGAGATGATTAAAACCAAAAGAATTTTAAATGTCTGGAATTCACTTTTCACCACTGATGCCATTTGCTTATTTTTTTTTTCCCCCTCTCTCTCTCTCTCCCCTCCCTTCTAATTTCTCCTGGGAGAGCGGTCTGTTTGCTTCACTCCTTTCTTCTGGCCCAGTTTGTGATGAGATGATTCCCAGTACACACCAGTTAACTTTGTTTTCATTTTGGAAAGGAGGAGAGAGAGGGGGCTGAGTGTCTTAGGCAAAAGGGGAGGGAGGAGGGCAGGGTGGAGGGCCTTGATCTGACTGGCTCAAGTGCCCAGGAAAAAAAAAAAAAGAAATAGCTTTCAGGGAAAGAAATCTGCCAAATGTTTACGTTCCCACAAGACTCTGCAAAACTTTTCAGAGACCAAAGCTAAAGTTCAGGGTGAAGCCAGAGCATGTTTCTTCAGGGGGAAAATCTTATCAACATGCACACACAAGCACCCACACCCTAGGTCAGGTCCCCCACCTTCCCAGCAGGCTGGGCCATCATCCCCAGGAGAGATGGAGGGAGAGGATAGAAGGAGTGGGAGGGAGGGAGCTGGGGGGGGGGGGTTCCCTGCGGGCTTACCCCAGTCCAGTTCAGATCTGAAAATGCATATAGCGTTTACTTTCTGCCAAGGCTTTGGGCAAAAGCTACTAGCCCAGCGGCAGTTCCACTAGGTCCCTTCAAACTCAGTACCCCCAGCCACGCTGACTAAATAAACCAGAGATCTGGCTCTTTTGGTGAACTCCCACAGGGTGGTAATGAGCTGGAAAACTGCAGGAAGAATCCTGAAGAGTAACCTTGTTTTATGATAAAACAGGCCTAGGTCACTAAGTGAGGTTACTGCCTTAGGGGTACAACTGAGTTAGACCCACAATGCACGGCTCTTTCTACAAGGCCTGCTTTTAGTGCCCAGGAAGCCTGAGGCTGAGTCAGAAGCTGCCAACCTCCTACGGCTCCGCAAACTTCACCCTTTGGCACACGAGCCCATGGTGGGCAAAGGGAACATCAGCCCTGCCTAGACTGGTGCCAACATGCTCTGGGCTGGAGGTGGCCCTAGCCGGAAGACAGAACTTATCTTACGGAAAGAAACAAGAAAAATTGCACTGGGACACAGTGGCCTAGGCTGGCTGTCCCAGAAGCAGCGCAGGGTGGAAATTCTCTGCCCTCCCTCCCTCCCTTACAGTAAAAATAGAACAAAAGGGCCCTCCTCCTCTCCCCAGCTTTTTAAGAGACAAACTTGCTCTGGTGCCTTGTGCCTTCCACAAGGCACAGCTAGCCACTTTCTCCTATGGCGGTCACTGTGACACTAGTGATAGTAACAGATACCATTTGTTAAGCATCTATTATGTGCCAGGGCCTCTCATAGGGACCAACCATCCGCAATCTTTCCAAGATTCTCACTTACCATGAGGAAGAAACTGAGAGTGATAGGCTGTATTTCAGGATCTCCACACTTGTTAATGACAAAGGAAGTAGTAAGGACCAGTATATTTTCACTATTTGTTTATTTATTATTTATTTAGTACAGGGTCTACAGGGTCTCACTACACAGATCTGACTCATCAGTCTCCCAAGCGCTTGGATTACAGATGTGAGCCACCTCACCTAGTCTCAGTCAGTGTTTTAGTGTGTCCCAGGGGCAGGGCCAGCAAGGCCCACCAGCGATCGAACCCAGTCGGTATGCCTGCCTACGCAGGTACTTTAGTCCACTGAGCTGTCTGGCCGGCTCATTATTTTCATTCTTAAGTCTAGGCCCAGCACACTAAGGTCACAAAAGAAGATTCAAAGTGCAAGGGGGTGGGGGGATGAGGACTCATCTTTTGTCCCTTACCCACCCACACCTCTGAGACCTGCAGAAAATAAAGCCCAGGCCACAAAGACCTGCTGAGACAAGAAGTGAAGGTCAGACACAGAGCACAGGCTAGACGTTAGGTTCCAGGTCCACCTCTGTCTAATCTGCTGGATCAGCTTTTCTCTCTTGGGCTTCCCAAACCCATCAGGCAGCTGTGTATCCTTCCCTTACCACTGGGGCCTAGGACTGGGACAAGTAGGACTCCTCCTCTTCCTCCCTTTCCCCTTCTGTCTACCTTGTCTTCTGAGCCTATTGGGACTGAGCCCGTCTATAGTGAGATTGAGATCTCTCTTTCACTACGGAGTCTGAGGCAGGAGGATCCCAGTGAGTTGAGGCCATGAAGAAAACACATCTTAGCTTAAACAAACAACAACAAACCCCTTGTAACCATACCTGGATTTGCTGGGCTAATCACCTCTCCGAGCCACAGTTTTCTCATCTCTAAAGGGGGCTGACTGCGAAACACCCACCTGACACAATGGAAGTGCTGGGCAAATAAACGCCCTTTCATGGGATTGAGGCCCAGGGTAAGTGTCCTGCTCTTTGTGTCCTCATCCCACACCTACCTGTTGTCCTCTCACAGCCTTTCCCCAAAGCAGCCAGATACCCCACTCCCCAGCACCTGCGTGCACCAGCTCCGCCTGGGACCCTACTGGTCCTCCTACCTCCCCCCCACTCCTTCTTCGCTGCCCAGCGGGGAGCCAGAGGCCCACCCGCAAGGCCTGCTGGGACTCTGGGTCGCATGCCTTGCTCTCCAGTCGCTGCTGCTGCTGCCGCCTTCCCTCCCCAGGTCTCTTTCTTCCTCCCTCCTCTCAGCCACTCAACGCCCCACCTTCCTCCACCCGGGCTCTGCCCACTCCCTCCTCGCTCGCTCTTCCTCCCCACCCCCTCCGCTGCCGGCTTGGAGCAGGAGGTTATGAAAATGAGCTTCGTGCCCAGGAGACTGTAATTATCTGCTAAGTGTGAAAGCCAGAGTGATTAATTAAGAGATAATAAAAAGAAAAGGAGGGCGAGAGGGGGGCCTCACGGCTTTGCTTTGATGACGGAACCTGAGGTGAGCCAAGCAATTAGGGGAATCTTTATCGAGAGTTAGCTATAATCCACAAATTATCAGGCACCAAATGCTTCAGGAGCAGGGCGCACTGCACTCCTGCCGGGCGACAGACCGACAGACAGGGAAGGACAGCAGGAGGAAGGAGCCCGGGGAGCATCCGGCCGGGGGGGCTGGCAGCTGCCTGTCAAGCGCAAGGGCCCGCGGCTCTGGAGCTCAGCGCAGACTGTCCCGTGCCAGGCCACAGGCTGCGCTTCCAGGACCCCGGGCCATGGCTGTCCTATCCTCCTACCCTTGAAAAATGGTACGCGGTGCCCCTGAATGCATGGGGCTGCCCTGCAGGCAGCACTGGTAACCCTGCTGTGCCTGTCCCTCGAAGGCCTGTCCTCGGGGAGACTTGCTTTCTACCCAGTCCCCCCCGAACAGCAGCTGCTTCCAGATGCTGTGTGTTTGGGGAGTGTGTCACGCGGCTGGCCAGTGACACACTTGACAAGGTGACACTGAGGGTCCTAGCTCTCAGTGCCTCCAACCCACACAGCCCTGACTGGGCACAAGTCCTCCTAGCTGCCACTCCTCTCCCACCCAGTGTCCACCAGGTGGTCTCCTCAACCTGTCATTTCCACCCCATCCAGCCTGGTTCTCTCCCAGGGAATCATCCCTACCGACTCCAAGCTCCTCTTTCTATGCGCTTCCCTGCTGAGGCACTGATGGTCCCCAAATCCCCCTTTATTTATATGTTTATACACTCAGAAGGCAGGGAGCCCGTCTCATTTATTACAGTTAGGTAGCACCTCACCGCACACATACCCCATCCTCTCTCTCCTTCCTCTGCCCACACTGACTTCCAGCGATGTCACCCAGGCAAGGCCAGGCAGGGGGTATATATCCCTCAGTGCTTCTAAGATGAAAACATTCCCGCTCTGCAGCTACGCCAGGTCCACACAGCAGAGAAGGCCCACCCCTCGGAGCCCCCTTCTCCACCTAGGTGGCTTCAGCTGCAGACGCTGGTGTCTCTGTTTGTCCCTCCCAGGGCAGGAAGAAGGGCCCTCAGGCCATCACTAGAGATGGTGGAAAGGAAACCAGAGCCCTCCAGACCCTAGTGACTCTAAGTCACAGAGAAGGGGACCCTGCAGGAGAGCTGGAAAGTAGAGCTGACCCTAAGGCAACAACCTTCCTTAACACATGTGGGCGAGGCTTGGGAGGCAGCTTCCTTCACCCATGACCTCTGAGCTTGCTTAACACAAGGAGCTGTGCCCTGAATCCTGAGGAAATGAACCTACTGAAGAAAAATGTCACTTACCCACAGTGAATACCTGGAGATGTATTTAGTTACAGTCCCTAACCCAACAGCTCCCATGCAAGAGCTGGAAAACTTCCCATCAGACTCAAAGAAGAACTTCCTGCTTGCCAAGGAGTATCAGCTATGAGAGAGAGTGAGCAGGAGCAGGAGTGGAAATGAAATTCCTTTTTCTTCAGATAAAGGACAAACACTGATGTCCGGGTTAATTCCAGTTGGTGCATCCTAAAGACAGGTAACTTCAGAATCCAAAGATGTAAGAGTTCCTCAAGAATGATTCAATCACTTTCACCTCTGACCGCAGGTTCTTCCTCTATCCTAAGAAGCCCAGTCGGATTGCTCTCACTCCTCCCTTATTTACTCTAGAACCCCTGGGGATGGATGCTTCTAGCTGAGTATGTGTGTCAGTGTTCTGCAGCGGAAGGGAAGATGGAAAGAGAATCACTGGGGTTCTGTTCCCTCAGCGGATAAGAATGCCTCCCTGTGATGACCAAGCTCCTCACAGAAGCAGGGGGACCAAAACGAGAGGTTTCTCTTCTCAGGCCTTGCATTATCTGGGTATTTCAGATAGATGAAGAAAAGGGGGAGGGGGGAGAGACAGAGAGAGAGAGACAGAGACAGAGAGGGAGAGAGAGAGAGAGAGAGAGAGATAGCAAGGGAAGGAGGGGCACTGGGGAGGGAGAGAACCAAGCAACTCCCAGTTCTACCTCAGGGGAGAAGCTGACCAACCCATCCAGAGGCATTTCTTGGCTGCTCCCCCCAAATCACGCATCTGGTAAGGCCATGACCCATCTTCCTTCCCAAATCTTACATTTTGCTCATGATCATTTTCAAACAAAAGCTAATGGGATCACAGTCCTGCCTAGAAGCTCGGTCAAAATATTTTCCCCGGGGCTGGGGGAGATAGCTCAGTAGAATAAGCACTTGCCTGGCAAACGCAAGGAAGGACCTGAGTTCAATCACCGGTCCCACCAAAAAAAAAAAAGTTTTCCCCAAATCTCCCATCAAGATGAATTATGAGGGCTTTTTACAATTTTTTTTAATTGAGTGGAAGTGATTGGCATGGAAGAGTTTCCGCCAACACATAGGCTGCTTGCTTTTCAACTTTGCAGCTGGCAGCCCGAGTGAAGACTTAGCAAGGGGGTGGGGGGCGGGGAGCTTGCGAGGTGGCAGGGTGGCGACTGGACGAGTCAGGCTCGGAGCTGGGGATAAGCTTGTTGGCAAGCTCTGCACCCTTCTTTGGTCTCACAAGCTGCTTCCCTAAAACAAACATATCAAAGCTCCTGAATCAATGGTCCATCAGGGCTGTGTTATACAACTAACCTGGCTGAAAATAAAAAAAAAACAAACTGAATTCTGTTAACGAATTCTAATCTCTCTTGATTTCCATGACAATACTGACGATTTTCCTTAGTGGGGAGTGTCCTCCCACGCCTCAAAGGGTCCACCTACAGTAAGTGGTGTAGCATCTGAGTCGCAGAACGTCCCTGTGACCCCACCTGCCCTTAAGGGGATCCCCAGAGGTTTGTAAACATGCTCAAGTTTGAGGATCTTTGTTCTAACACAATCAGTTGAAGCATTCTGGACAGACAGGAATTAAAATGATAGTCAAGTTTACCGTGCACCGTCAGGAATGCCTTTCCAGGACCTGGAATGAGGGTAGGCAGGTTGTCCCTGACCTACAGAGGAGGAAACAGGCTCACTCAGGGGAAAAGGCCATTCCACCTCCACACCCAGGGCACGGGACCAATTCTAAAGCAGGATGCTTCCCGTCACAACCTTCTCTTCTCCAGAGTGGAAGACGGATGTCAGGGGCTGCCCACATCACCGGTCACCTCCCTTGGTACCATCGGCACACACTTAGCTGTAATTGGCCTATTATTCGTTCATCTCTCATCCCATTGTTTCCTTTCTCAGATCTGCCTTGCACTGTGAAGTGTGAAAAGCAAGCACTGTGCAATATTAATAACTATGGTTTACTGAGTGCCAGAGACTGTTGCTTAATATACTCCTTCATTCAATCCCCACAACAACGCCACGAGGTAGGTACAATCATCTGTATTTTGTGGATGAGAAAACCGAGGCTCCAAATAAGCGACAGGGAGCGGTCTCACTTGGCAGAAAGGCTGACTCTCTTTGAGGTCCAGGAGCTGCGTTTCAGGGCATTCTTGGGGTTGCCCAGCTCTAGAGACAAGGTTGCATCTTATGACCCTGGTATGAAGTCAAAGGCAGTGTGTAGTGTATACTAAGTCACCTGACACAGTCTTCAGAGGCTCCCCTCTCAATTTTCTGCACAAATGGGTAGCAACAGCAGTGCAGATAATCCAGAAGTCATTTCAGCTTGGCTTTGCAATGCATTCGATTTCCTTTTTTTTTTTTTTTTTTTTTTTTTGCAAAGTCAGATTTTCCTTTCTAATTATATTTGGCTCACACGGACATTAAAGTGAGTTTGAATTCGCACTTCACCCACTGACTGTGAGGAGAAACATCCCACATGTGGACTGGTGAGAGGCTTCTCAGCCTAGGATCCCACAGCCCACCCAAGGCAGCTGCCTAGGTGCAGGCTGAGGGCTACTGCACCAGGTCCAGCTCAAGTGAGCGGGGAAGAGGAGAGCAACAAGGGTGAGGTGGGAACCCCTGGAGTCTCCCACTCCATCCCATCGCACAGACAGGCAGGCAGGCAGGGCTCCAGCACTGAGATAGCAGCAAGTCAGTGGCTCTGGGTTTGGGCTTAAAACCCAAAAGTCAACCAGAACATCAAGACAAAGAAAACCCAACTCCTGCGGGATGCTTCACCTGGCAGCCTACCTGGCCCTAGGTTTCTGCTTCAGCAAATCAAGTGGGAAGAAGCAGTTATAAGCACCTCCTGGCCTGATAGTGCTGGGTAATGGAGCAAGCAAGGCCCAAGGCTGCTCCAGGGAGAACTGGAAAGGGGGGGGGGGGGGATAATAATGATAATAATTGTAATAATAATACCTCAACTAAGCTGATTATGAGGACAAAGTTAATTCAGAAATCAGCTCCACAGGGTGGGGAGAAGGGAATTGGACCCACGAGGTTGGGAGACTCAGAGCAAATGTGTTTTATATAAACTGCCTTTGTTCCTGGAAATCACAATCCTTAGGCTCACTCCTTCGGATTCCTCAGCTTCTTCCATCCGGAGCAGGGGGTACAATCAGGGATTGTCCAGAGCCTGGAGATCTGGAGCAGCCCGCATTCCAGAGGCCCGGCAGCCTCAGGCCAGTAGCCTCTGATCCTCACATCTGTGGGGCCCCTCCCCCACGTGGGTCCCTCCCCCCCCACCAGACAGTTACCACTCCAGCATTTTTCACATACCTCTCCTACCACCTTTATCTATAGGACCGTCGTCAATCTGCATTCAAGCATCTGTCGCCCACACCAAGGGAGACAGCCCAAGGACAGGGACTAGGTCTCACAAACCTTCTATCCCCAGACAAACAAGCACAACAACAGCTTGATTACAGAACACAGGCTCTCCCCTGTGGGCTAGGGTTAGGGGCTCTTTTAGGCTTGAGTTCTAAAAATCCAGAACCCACTTCCTTGGCAGAGATGTAAGACTCTCTGGGCTTAGCCCGCAAAGGCACACATAAGCTAAGGCACTGAGCTGTGGAGAGGCCCAAGACTGACCCTGAGGAGCCAAGCCCACATCGGCTCTTTCTAGGACGGAATCTCGTTTTCTTTGACTCTAGACCACGTAGACCCAGCCCAGGCTAAGAGGGGAGACACAGGACAGAGGGACTGTGACTTCAGGGCTCTCCCAGTTACCTGCCTTGAGCTCTGCCTCCAGGAATCTTTATCTGACACCCAAGGTTTCTGGAGAGACGTCCTCAGCATTCCCCAACTTGGGTCACAGATCTAATACTTTCCAGGGCAGAAGTGACAATTCTGTGAAGGCTTTCTGCTCATTCCCACCTGGTCACAACCTGATTATCTTTCTAAAAAAATTTAACTGTTATTATCTTTTTGCCTTTTTTTTTTTGCTTTTTGAGACAAGGTCTTGCTCTATAGTCTAGGGCCCCTAAACTCACTAGATAACCAGAATGGCCTTGAGCTCACTACTCAAGACCTCCTGCCTCAGCCACCAGAGTGCTAGGACTGCAGGTGTGCACCTCCACACTTCGCCTAATTTTAACCATGTCCAAACCCTGATTACCTACCTCATTTTTCTTTAACTGAAGGAGTTGTAAATTTCTAAAGCAATTCCCACACACAAAGAATTTAAGGCTGGTGGTATAAGCCTATGCTTCTAGCATTGCAGGCCTCAAAGGCAGGAGGGTTGCCAATTCAAAGCCAGCCTACATTATGTAGTGAGTTCAAGCCCCCCTGCACCAAAAAAAAAGTTTAAGAGGGAAAGGCTGATGAAGAATGACAAGAGGACCATACCTGTTTTTAACACACTTCATCGTTAAAAGTCCCAGGGTCCCTACTTCTTAACAGGACAGTGTTGGACCTGGCCTATCCTTGCCAGACCTTCTGAGGTCCAGCCGAACCTCAACTGTCACCAGCCCACATCCTCGATTCCAACCAGCCTCAACATGTCTGTCGGCCAGCAGCCACACCATTACGTGGGAAGTCTTGACTGAGCATCCACATCCACACCCAGCCATTCCTTACATACATCTTCACCTCAGCCCACAGAGAATGTCTCCTGTACTCAACAGATCTGACCTGCACCACCCAATATCCCCTGCCCTGAATTATGTATGTGTTTTAGTTTCTTAGAGGAGAGGAACTGTCTGAGTCCCTTCCTGGTTCTCACCTTAGCCCAAGAAGTCTAAACTTATAATCCTAAAAAACCCGTTATTGGAGTTCCACCAAGTTAATTCCAATCTACCACTCCCAGCACAAACCACAGTGATAATGAAGACAAGAAGACATATATATATATATATATATATATATATATATATATATATTGAGGAGCCAAAGGGCCCTACGTCCAGCCATGAAGATGGCTTTCTGGAACCAAGAGAGCAACCCAGGGCTACACTTGGGTTTTCATTCATTAGAGAAGAGGGAGTGGCTTTGTAAAAGGGAATTGTGGGATGAAGGTGAGCACTGAAAGGAATTGTGGGAAGAAGGTGAGCACTGTGAGTGGGGCTAGGTAGGAGGCCTGCATTCATCTCAGCCATATTCAGAGATGATAGGCAAAGGAAGTAATTTCATTATGCTATTGAGATAGTATCTAATATTTTGGGGGTCTAGCGCTTCAGCTCTGATGTGTAATCCTTCAAGCCCCAGGAAGTCATAGCCTCTATCTTGAGGCTCGATCCCAGCTGCCACTGTGGAGCATTGGCTCTTCGTCCTGTCATCAGGGAAACACGTGTGTCATCTTCAAAAATTACCACCAGCACCTCGACTAGACCAATATACACTGCTGAAGGCCAATTGAAAGGATAATGAGAAGTCCTAGCCAGCTCTGTACATTTCAATATGAGGAAATAGGGTCAGGCTCAGTCCAAATGGAGACAGTCACTTTTCTTTCAAGGAGAGCTGCTCAGGTGGTCCTCCACAAGGGACCATGTGTTATCACTTTAAAATAAAAATGGTACAAAATTCTTAGAAACCTATATTTTTCAGTGTACCATATGCCTATTAAAAAATTGGTGTTCATATTTTATGGAAGGGAAATCGACTTTAACTGAGAGGTCCTTAAATCACAAAGATCCTTAAGAGCAAGGACAATAATCTACTCATTTTATAATACTGGCACCTGGCACAGTCATGTGCCACAGGCCACCAAGAGGACAGTGGTCCCTTAAGATCCTATCATCTTGTGATGGCACTGCCATCTTAGCTGACGAAGGTTCACTTTGTGATGTTCATATAATGAGAGAATCTCCTAACCATTTCTCAAAATCTATCTCTGTGGTTAAGCAACACACGATTACACTTTCTGCAGAGCTAAAGTCCATACTCTTTCCACATACCTTCTGGTCGTACCTCTAAATGCCAGGTAAAACAAGACAAAGAGAAAAAGCAATGCGTGTTGCTGAAGAACCTAATTTCTTAGGTGGGAAAGCCTGGCCATAGCCTCACTCGGCCCTGAACACAACTTCAGGGACTAAGGTTCCTAGTGTTCCTTCCCAGCCTCAAAACCCAGGTCCCACAGCCTTCTGGGAGATTCTCCATCACCTGGGAAGGGCAGGCCCCCAGAGGAATGAAGCAGCAGCAGAACCTCCTGGGAAAACAGTGGAATTTGCCAGGCAGTGCTAGATTTCCATCCCCGGATTTAAGACTACCCTGAGGAGGCAAGCTGGCTGCAAGGCCCATTTATTTCAATCCAATCCCAATTTTGCTAAATGGGCTGAAGAAGGGCAGGGAAGGATGGGGACTGCAGCCCCTGGAGATGACAGAGGTTAATAAAAGTTGCCAAAAAAATTAAATGTGTATGTGGGGGTAGGGGGGGCTTGGGAGCTGATGCATAAGGGGGAGCATGTAGGATGGAAAGAAGGGCAGAGAAATGAGCCTCAGCGGTGCCTGGGAGCTACAGAAGCTTTCATCTTGGGTACTCCAAGAACAGGGCACTCAAGGCTCTCTGACTCCCTCTGCCTGGAGGTCTATCAGAAAGGACAGGGCCAGGGGTTGGCGAGAGAGCTCAGTGATCTAAAGAGCCTGCTTAGGCAAGCTGAGGCAACCACAGGGACTTCAGTTCGATCCCCGATCCCCGGCTTCACATGCTGTACCAGCTCCAACCTCAGGGCAGGCCTAGCCTGGCCATAACATAAAATAAACAAAGTTTCAAAAAAAGAAAGGGCAGGGCCAGCCAGATAGCTCATCGGATTAAAGGCCCTGGTTAGGCAAATGCAAGGACTGGGTTCCTGCGCATGCTGTGCCAGCCCCACTCCAGGGGCACACTGAGATGGCCAATGAGACTGGGCATGGTGGTGTGCCCTTGTAATCCTAGTGCTTGGGAGGCTGAAAACAGGAGGATCCCGACGAGTCCGATCTACATAGTGAGACCCTGTACTAAATAAATAAATAAATATCAGAAAGGACATGTGAAAGTGCTGGGGAGATAGCTCCGTGGAACAAGCACCTGCCTGGTAAGTGCAAGGTCGTGAGTTCAAACCCTGGTCCTGCAAAAAAAAAAAAAAAGAAAGGACATGCGAGGCAAAGCATGAGGTAGTGCCTTCCAGGAGATCGGAGGGCTGCTGACCCCAGAAGGAGTGTGATGCTCAGAAATGCTACCGACATACACAGGGGCTTTGGCAAATGGAAGGACTGAGGTACAGAGACCTCTGAACTGCCTTTCAGGGGGGTGAGAAACAGGTTGAGTGTCAAAGTGTACCTGTGGGCACGTGTGAATGTGTGCACGCACACGGAGTGGGGCTACATCCACAGCCACACACAGCAGCAAAGCCAAGGAGGCAGGGGGATGCTTTGGGAGCCTCCTTCAACATCTATATTCTCTCTCCTGCCACCCCAATTTCCCTGCTTGCACTCTAGTCTTGGCCATGCCCTGAACGGCTGTATCATCTTAGATAATACTTAACTTCACTGGGCCTCTGTTTCTCTGTCTGTAAAACGGAGCTAATAACACTTGTCAATAGACTATCGGTGGTATTATTATTATTATTATTATTATTATCATCATTAATTATGGCCACCTCAGTCTGCCCTAGGGGTGGGGCTGGCCCAGCACATGGTGATGGGGATCCAACCATGGTCCCTGCGGTTGCCTAAGCTTTCCTAAGCAGGCGCTTTAGACTGCTGAACCACCTCACCGGCCCCATATTGGTGGTATTAGATTAGTTACTAATATATGGAAAACCCTGAACAAAATCAAAAATCCTTTCTCCCTCACTCTGTGAGAGTTCTTTTTCTCTCTGACTTCTAGGGCTACCCTCAGTGTGGCCTCACATTTCTGGATGAAGGACATAGAAGCCTCCTTCTCCATTGAGGACCCCCCACACCTGTTCTAGGTCAATACCCCACTTTCAGAGAAGGAACAGTCAACTGGCCAGAAGCCCTGGGAAGAAATCAGAAAGGTATAAGGGCCACAACTTTCTCATTTCCAGAGATAGAGAAAGGAACTTCCCTACCCTCAGATGGAATCTGCACCCTGAAATCAATCGGGGATTCAAGACCTTGGCCCCAAGCTCCCCCTCCAGCCCTACTTCCAGCCCCCCCCCCTCCATTCAATTGCTGAGCGAGACCTTTAACCTCTCCAGGACTCCACTTTCCCATCTATGACCTAGAAAATTAACAACCACCTGGACTCCATCATGGACTACTTTACCGAAATGGACAGTACATACAACACCCTTGCTAATATCTGAAACACACAGATCGAAGCTAAAAAAAAGGTGGGGAGGCTGAGACTGAGGGTACCGCGATGCAACGCTTGCCTAGGATGTGGGCAGCCCTGCTTGCATCTGCATCACCCAAAAAAATAAAAACCCAACCCAAACAATAAGGGCAAAAAGGGCTGTGACAACACAAACACCGAGCAGGGTGCAGTATTTAGGATTCTACCTTCCACTGAGGAAGACTTGTATGCTGACATTTAAGTTTTGCCTTCTAGCGGATGGGTCATCAAT
Source organism: Capromys pilorides (assembly GCA_004027915.1). NCBI lineage: Eukaryota > Metazoa > Chordata > Mammalia > Rodentia > Capromyidae > Capromys > Capromys pilorides. The sequence continues at coordinate 2,822 of PVKN010018932.1, read as the reverse complement.
CACCCAAGCAAGGTAGCAAGGAAGAGGAGGGCTGGCAGACCTGGGCTGAGAAGAGGAGAAAAGGACTGTGGGAAACCGGCTTAGAGGAGGGCCTGGGCCCCTTCTGACCTCAGGAGTTGTCAGCGTGCGGGCTTTGTAGTGAGACATGAAAGGGTTTGATTCTCAGAGCTAACACTCAAAGAATGCTGCTGGCCTTCCACAAGTTACTTAAACTCTCAATTTTGGTTTTCTTATCAGTAAAATGACAGTAATATCAATTTGAAAAGCACACAGTAGGAATTCAATAAAAGGAAATGTTGATGCTTCAGTACCAGACCTGATCTCTGTGATCCTTTTCACTGCCCTAGGCCAGCAGGCCCCCAGCACACAGGTGAAGCCACCCAAGGCTCTGGCCTCTTCTGTGCCAGGCACCACACTGATGGGGCAGTGGGACCTGCAACATCTTGCTTTAGGATTCTCCCTAAAGCCAGCCTTGAATGGCACAGGGTTGCTTCACAATTCGCAACTCACAGACGTGTAAAGCTGCGTTTAATATGAGAAACAAATACAAGGCTGCAAATCTCATTTGCCAACTAAAGTTCTTTTTAGAAAGTTATTTAGTTCCGTGATCATCACAGAAAAACAATTTAGCACCAAAAAATGTAGGACAGAATCTCAAAATGAAGTATGGTTTCAAATATCTGGATGAGTTTACCTTTACAAGACAATCCCTTTTCTCCCTATTCTCACTCTGCCAAAAACCAGGAAGAACCCTGTCCTAGATCAGCATCCATCCCGATGGCATGTAGGACCTCTGGCAAAGGGGAAGAAGCGCAGGCTTGGGGCTCAGGTGGCTCCCAGAATGATGTGTGAGACAAAACCTGTCTAAACCCCAGTTTCTCATCCAAGACATTGGGATATTTTAGGAACAGATCTCAGGACATAGCTGTATAAATTAAATTAGCTAATGCTTATAAAGTAATTAGCACAAGTGCTCGATAAATGATCCATATTATTTCCAGACTCTAAAATCCTGCCACTTGGGGGCTAGGGTCCCTCCTTATTTCACAGAAGACACGCAGCTCCTTGTCACCCCAATGCAAACTCTTCTTTTGCTTTGACCCTCCCCTTCAAGTCCATTCCTCAGACCTTTTTAAGAGGTCTCCAGTCCAAGGGGAAACTCTTGTTTTCTCATTTGACTCCACCACAACTGGCTTCTGTCCAAGAGATTAAAGGCAGAGGCTGAATGAAGCCCAGGCCCAGAATGGGGGAGGGGGGCATGGGGGATTGAGGAGCCCCAGATAGAAAGTCACAACACAGTCTTTCCCTAGCACTTCTGTACCCCATGCTGTTCCTCACACTCTCCACGGATTAATGCATTCAATGGCCACACAACTCCATGAAGGGCTTTTACTACCCTAGCTGCATAGATGTGAAAACTGAGGTACAGGGCATAGAACTCACTCAAGCTTGCGTGACCAACCAGGTGTGAAGCATAAGTGAGCCTATGACTTGATTCTCTTTCTTTCTTTTTTTTTTTTTTTTTTTTTTTTTTTTTTGTCTTTTTGAGACAGGGTCTCACTATGCAGTTCAGGCTGGCCTTGAGCTCACTTTTGAAGCCCAGGCTGGCCTTGAACTTACACTGATCCTCCTGCCTCAGCCTCCCAAGTGCTGGAATTACAGGCATGCACCACCACGCCCCGCTTGATCCCCTTTAATAATGCTTCCCTCCAACACCGCCCCAGCATTGGCATCAAATCAATCCATCGATCAGATAGTTAAGGGGACAGAAACTACAGACCTGGAGGACAAAAAAAGAGGTCCTAGAGGAGTTTGATAAGGGCACAAAGTTCTCGGAGGCCTGCCAGTGTGGTGGGGTGAGGACAGGCAGCCTCCATACCTTACACCCCACTTTGGAAAACCAAAGGCAGAGAGCTCTGGTAAGGAGCAGAAGGTGGGAAGGCCCAGATGGCTCCTCCACCCCTGGGGGACTGAGAGCTGGGGGCCTGGCTCCTAGTACTTCCTTGGGCCCCCCTTTGTGTGTAAGTGAGCAGACGTAAAGAGAGAGGGACCCAGTACCCTGGTTTCTGCTGTTCTCCCCTGCCTGTGACCCAAGCTCAGTGCCCTGCTCTGCAGAAGTGGGGCATCTGGGGAGAGAGAGGGGGAGAGAGAGAGAGAGAGAGAGAGAGGAGAGAGAGGAGTGTGTGTAGCACAGGGAGGGGAGGAGGTCAGATTCTCAACTGCTCTCCGGTGGTTTTGAGTCTTACCTTCTCTGCCAGGACGTGGCTATGCTCAGGGAGCTAAACACTGGGAATTTAGGAGGCCACTGGGCCTCTTCCTCTTACCCCTTATCCCCTCCAAGGCAGTGGCACAAGTGCCAGGGGGAGCACTGGGGGCTGGAGAGACAGATTTTTCTTCTCCTCCTACAGCCATCCCCCTTTGGAGGCAGCTCCCGCCCCGAGCCGGCCTGTCATCCCACATTGCTCTGATTAGCTATAATCTTTCTTTTTCAATTTCTCCTCCCCGAGACGGGGGAGCGAGAAAATCTCCCAGAAAATGAATAAATATTTCAATTTTCGGCGCAATCAGTCTGAGGAGCCAGCGCATGATGGAAACGGGGGAAGGATAATGGTTTTCATTTAGATAAGATACAGAAAATTATTTAGTGAAAAATGAAGATTGATGAAGCCCATTGAAATTCTTTAAAATGCAATTTTTATTTCTCGCCTAGGCTGAATCTCCCCTTCCCAGCTTCTCTGCTCCCCCTCAGTTTTGTTGCTTTCTCTGGCCACCTTCTCCCCTACCCCACAGGAGCTCAGAGGAGGAGGCCCTGACCAGACTCT
>PVKN010018931.1:0-16606 GCA_004027915.1 Capromys pilorides | reverse complement strand
AAAGAGAATAAGAGACAAAGAAAAAAATGCCATAGGATTGACCTGCTACAGTTTAGTAAATAGTTATATTACTAAATTTCTGTGTAAAACTGTATAATTTTTTTTCACATTCTATAGGGATTTAACATTTAGATTATCAATGATTGCTGGAAAATACCTGTTCCATGTTATGTCTAAAGCATTTGATATTCAGAAAGATAGTGAAGTTAAGCTGAAGTGCCTATGTTGTAGAGTAATAATATCATTAAGCTTTGCTTCTGGATGGTTAACAACTAAAGTTTGTAGACCAAAAAATTAGAAAAAAAAGATGGGCTAGAAGGATAGTCAATACTTTGGCCCCAGCCCTTCAAGGTCAGTGAGGACTCAGGACTGAGAAATATTTTTATCTTTAATAAAGCATGCTATTATTTATAAGTGCTTATCAAAATATGATCAATATTTAATTAGAGCAAAACTTATTACAACAAAAGACGTATTGTCAAGAATGAGGAGATAGGACCGGCGAGATAGCTCAGCGGTCTGAAGCGCCTGCTTAGGCAAGCTGAGACAACTACAGGGACATAGTTCAATCCCCCGCACCACATACTGTGCCAGCCCCACACCCAGGGCAGACTGAGCTGGCCATAACATAAATAAATAAAATTAAAAATAAAGAATGAGGAGATAGTATGATTAAAGCAGAGCCTATTTTGAGAAGCTTAGTGGCAGTGTGTCTTTTACTGTAATGGTTGTTTTATTTAAACAAACACTGTGTGTTCTTATCACCTTTCATTGGTAAAATTTCTAAGGCAATTTCCACCAAATAAAAACATCATGAAGTGTCTTTATCTCTCCTAATCACCCGTTCTGGCATCATATGACTTCAGTATCATCTCTGAAATCCAAATGACCATAAGAGTTCCAGATTTTGAAAGGATGCAGCACATAAAGTCTGTGAGGATGGGACAACTAAAGCCATTAGTGAATGAGGCCTTTCAGAGCTGCTTCAGGTAGCAGCCAGAAGGATGAGTGGTTTTGAAACCAGGTGGAAGGACAGGCATGGTAGTGCACACCTGTAATCCCAGCACTTGGGAGGCTGAGGCAGGAGGATCAGTGCAAGTTCGAGACCAGCCTGGGCTACAAAAGTGAGTGCAAGGCCAGCCTGAACTGCATAATGAAACCCTGTCTCAAAAAGACAAAAAAAAGTGAAATGAAACCAGGTGGAGTATTAACAACAACGCATCTCTTTTTCCAATAATATACTTTTTTCAAATTTAAAAGTTTTGTAGTGATAGCTAATATTTATGTAAGCATCTACTAAGCATACCTCATCTCCAATAGCTTCATCTGACAACCTGTAGGACAAAGTTACGGTAGTTTACCGTACTGTAAACCATAGCTATGAGTTATGGAACAACTCTTGATGCCAAACATTTAGAAACTGCAATTATAATATCATTATAAAAAGTTTACATATTTTAAAAATTAACCCCACTTTCATATGCACTTTGCAGCATTTTATAATTTCCTGGGTTCTCAGCAACTCATTTATGGCACAACTCATTATTTCAAATTCTTATTTAAGAAAATTGAAGAATGCAAATACAGGCCTCCATTATCATGAAAATCCATGTTCTTTCCTCTAAACTAAATCAGAAAGATACTGGCTTTGGTTAGAATTCCAGTTTTTTCAGCAACTTACCCTGTCATGTTGACTGGGAGGATTTCTCTCTCTAGATCTTGGTTATCTTCACTACACATAGAAGAACTGAACTAGGTGATCTGTATTTTTCTTCAGATTTAAGACAATAAAGTTGTTATTTTTTTTTTTTTTTTTTTTTTGTGCAGGATCTCACGGCACAGCCCAGACTCACAGTGATCCTCCTGATATCTGTCTCCTTAGTGCTGGGATTACAGGCATGCGCCACCACACCCAGACTGTTTCCTTGGCTCAACGTACCCAGGGTTGGGTCTGGTGCAGCACGTGGTGCCAGGGATCAAATCCTGGACCTTGCACTTGCCTAAGCAAACACTTAAGGACAGCAAGGTATTAACACAGTCCTTGGAGCATGCATCTGTTTGTTTCTCCTTTGTGTGAACAAGCTATGCCGGTAGTGCCAAAGCATTAATGATTCAATTTTTCCTCTGAAGCCTCTTGCTTGCCTTTTGCTCCATTGAGCCCAGCCATCATTCTTTGTGTTGGTCTCAATGAAAGGGCGATCTAGTAGAAAGAAAAAGGAAAACCAGCAGCAGGTCTTGGCTTTGAGATTCAAAAGCCTTTATTTTAGATGATGGAGTAGGATTCATGCACTTAAAATCCTGGAAATGAGAAAATAGAAACCGAGACAGCACAGGAAAAGTTTCTCATACAAGGTACTTCAAAGGAGCCCTTGAATTGGGAAGGAAGAGAAAACGTATTGATGTGGAAGATAAGAAAGTCTGGGAAAAGAGAAAATGATCTCGAGTGATACGAAAGGAGCAGAAGCCGCAGCTGAAGTCTCCGGGCCTCGTCTTTTGTCGGGCCTGGAGTTAAGGCTGTGGCTGGCTGTGCCGCAGGAGGGGAACCCAGCAGCAGAGACAGGGGCTCCGCCGTTCACTTACCTCGTGCTTCAGGGAGCCAAGCAGGCTAAGGAATTTTGTTTCCGCCTCTATTTTTCACTAAAAATCCCAGCCAGTTTGGAGGACCAAGTTCCTTGCATCCGTCACCAAACACCCGTATTTGTATAGGAGCGGAGCTGCACACAGCTGAGTTTCACCTCATACCATTTCAGTGTTTTCTAGTTACTTTTACTCGTTGCTGGGACAAATACCTGACACGCAAAATGAAGGAAGGAAAGGTTTATTTAGCTCACAGTTGCTGGAGGTTTCAGTCCATATTCGGCTGGCCCAAGGCTGAGTGGAACAGGGCAGAGGGCATCCAGTTCATGGCAGCAGAACAACAACTCACCGGAGCAGAGGGTAACAGCCCTTTAAAAAGTCTCTTTGTGCTCAGTCACTCTGACGTGGGCCCGTTGTGCCCTAAGGTGGAACCAATCACACCCCAGGATGGGCCCTTGATCCCGCTCTAGGGAGGAGCCAATCATATCCTATGCAGGCCCAGGTCATGCTCCAGGGAGGAACCAATTGTAACACATAATCCTAGTGGATCATGACTCATGTCTCAAATTATAGTAGTCCCCGCCCCATGATTGCATGAGGCTTTGGGGGGACAACTAGACATAAACCATAACACAGTGGCAGAACACGCTTTGCTAAAATTGAGTAAAACACAATGACAATCTCAAATATGGGAGATTCTTCTTTAGGAATAACATATAAAGTTTTAAGTATATTCTCTTAAAAAAAAATAATTTGGAATGGTGAGGCAGTACCCATAGCACTGTGTGCTTTTTCTCTGAGCTTTGCCGTAATTGAATTTTTAAGGGAACTTAAAAGTCCTGAAGTTTAGTTACTCCCAAGACTCCCTGTGAGCCTTGCCTAGAATGACGTGTGGTGAAGTGTATGGTTCATTGCTTTCTGTTCCCCGAAGAGTACGGGATCAGACGGAAGGAAGCATGAGCCTATGTATCTCATTATTATTCAAACGTACATTAAAAAAAAAAAACAGTGCTTCCTGGTTACCTGGGTCTTGCTGGTTTTTTAAAGCACATTAATTAAACAGTTTTTGATCAATTAAGTAGATGGCTTTTTTTTGTCAGAGCACCTCCTATGAGCCATTATTCCCAGATAGCATTTGTTCATAGGCAGACATAAGTATATGTAATTCTAAACACAAAACACAACTGATACCAGCAAGTGTCAGAGAACTCACCATAGCCATACATACAACTTATTTAATGTTGTAAGTACTGCAGTGAGCGGATACATGAGTACATATTATATTCTGGAAGGAGCAAAATATTATCTTCACAGAAGAAAAATACCATCTCTTCAGCAGTACTTTGGATTAGGGCTCTGGCAGCTGAAATTACTTTGATGTCAGCTCTTGGTACTACTTAGTGTGCTTTTAATGTATTTCCTCCCAGGCCACAGCGTAGAGTTGCCAACTGAAGGTGAGAACATTGGCAATAGCTCCAGTTAACTTTTTTTTTCCTCATGCAATAAATATTATCACCAAATCTTTATTTTAGCAACGTACAAATAAGGTACCACTACCTTCATCTCTATTTCTGTCTACTGTTACATTGTTCATCAGAAATGAGCTGAATCAGTTAGTAAAAGAAGTCTCTCTCTTTGAAAGAATTAAGAACGATGCTGTGGAATTCAAGGTAAATCCCTTCGTTCTAATTCTTCTGGGCCTGAAGGAAAAAGATAAGGACTAAGTCACCCGCTGTATATTTCTCAGCTTGGAGCTGGGTCTTTCTGTAGCAATACTGACCATCTCCAGTAATTAAATCTTCTATTTAAAGACAAACAATGGCTGATTTTAAACCAAAGGGGCTACTTTTAAACTTACTATGTGTTAAATATTCTGCTCAGTGCTGGAGATATAGGCAGAATTAAACACAGCCCGGGCCCTCGGTGAGCTAAGAGTCCAGTAGCAAAGAAAATCATTCCTAGTGTGCTGCAGACCAAACCCAAGGGAGAATCCTAAACATCTTCTAAATAATACGTCAATAATAAAATGAGCTTGAAATGTTTAAGAGGACAGTTTTTGAATGAATAAAAATGAGTCTACTTTTATTTGGAAATATTTTCCCTGGTCTGTTTAAAGCACAAACACGTATGCATCACAGTAAGGTAGCAGACTGTTACTAGGAAACTTAACATCTAACTTCCTGTTTGATCTTGAACTCTTTCCTACTGTTGAACTTTGGTTTCTGTGTGCAAAGTTAACACCAAAGGGGATCTAATATACTTTCACTATGGAGAAGTTGCAGACTTAACCTCTTGGACTGTGAGGTCAACGGGGGAAATCTCTGACTGCGTTGGTAAGAAATGATAGGTCCAGCTGTATTAAGAGCTTCACAAAGTGAACTGAGAAATGGAACTCAGAAACCACAGGGACTTCCCAGGGAGCTGGTGAAAATCCCTTCTTCCCAAAGTCTAGTTACAAGGCTCTCATTTCAGGTATAACAGATTAAATGCAAAGAAGGCTACATAAATACGCTTCTGTAGGACAGTAAATATTTTCCTTAAGACCCAGGATACTTTCAACCATGGCCTGAAGTTGCACTTACTAGAGAGAATTGGGAGGGGAGTTGGTATTTTTCAGGGAAGTTGATACTTCCTGAAGTTAGAGCCCTGAAATAATATTAATTATTTGGCCCCTTATTTATGAGACCTCCATCAAGCTCTGTGCCAATGCAAGTTACATTTATTTTCCTTAATTTTCTTGTTTAAGTCCTCCACTTACAGCTGTTTGTTTACCTGATATATTTTCTTGGAACCTACAGGATTACTATAGCAGAAAGTAGAGGTAAAAGTGCTAGAGAAAGAGATGATAGTCCAGAGCTCGGGTCCTCGGGACTGAAATCAGGATCTTAATGCTCAGCTGCTTCCCTATCACTTTTCTTTATGTTTTGTGCTTGAGATGTTATCTAAGTTTCTAAGATGCCCAGGCTGGGCTCCAGTTTATGACTGCCCTGCCTCAGCCTCCCAGACTCCTGGCTGCACAGAGGCGCACCTGTATTCCTGGCTGACACTGTGACATCTTCATCAGCCTTCTCGGAGGACCACAGACACTTAAAAGATGATTGTTTTCCTCTCTGGAAAATCTTCCTTCCTCCCTAAGCACAAACTTTTGAAGTTTTTTTTTTTTTTTTTTTTATGGCTGGCTCAGCCTGCCCTGGGGGTGGGGCTGGTGCACCACGTGGTGTCAGGGATGGAACCGCGGTCCCTGTGGCCCCCTGAGCTTTCCTAAGGAGGCGCTTTAGACCACTGAGCCAACCTGCTGGCCCCTTGAGTTTATTTTGGATATTATTATTTATTTATTTTAGGTTGAATATTTATATTCTGTATAACTTTTTTTTTTAGCTGAGATTTATTTCATGGCTGCTTTTATGAGAACATGTTTTGTAGGCCACTCTATACAGAGTAAATAGCTAAGAGCTTTTTTTCATGGATATTGCACCAAAGATTATCCTATGGCATGCTGATGCGAGACCCCAGAGGGTGATGCGTTTGATGTGCAGTATTAATAGGGCAGACTTTTGACTATTTGATCCTGAAACACTCCAACACTTGTGAGTGTTAACTCTCTTATGCAAAATGAGAAGCACGATGTATTTTGTATCTTCAAATTATTATTATTATTATTATTATTAAAAATATTTATTTAGTTAAAAAAGATTTAGTTCGTTAGTTAGTTGGTACAGGGTCTCACTATGCAGCTCACACTTGTAGTCATCCTCCTGTCTCAGCCTCCCCAGCCCTAGCAGTGCAGGTGTGCGCCGCCATGCCCTGCTTCAGTGGCTGGCACAGCTAGCCTGGGTTTCCGGACTGGCTCAGCGTGAAGTACTAGGGGTAGAAAGTGGGTCCTTGCACTTGCCAGACGGGAGCTTAGACTGCTGAGCTATCTCCCCAGCCCTCTCCAAATCATTCAAGAAGCAATCAATTGTCTTTTAAAATGTATTTTTCTACCCAAATATTCCTGCTCTTGTGCTACAGCGGCACTCACGCGATGAGGAGGCTTTTGTCACTAGAGGGAGATGTAGTCACAAAGTGTCTTCAGCAGGCTGCAGTCCATGTGACAGATGGGAAGGCCAGGCAGCCAGAAGCTGACATGGTCCCCTGTCCTGCCAGGAAGCAGGGTGGCAAGAGAGATCCGAAGGGCATCTCGTGCTAAGCTCCTCCTGGCATTCTGATGGCCACTTACCAGAAAACAGCTCATCTTCCCAAATCTGCAAGGACAACTTTACTGCAATAATGGCACTCTGAAGAGGCCACAACTTCCATTTGGAGTTAGGTAATTTCATTAGTTTTACATGGGAAACAATGTTGGGAGAGTGAGCCCCTTATTAGAATAATGAAGTATACGTGTTTTACAGAATATTGAGGGCTTCCACTAGGTCCTTTTCCTTTTGAAGAGTAAGGGCATGGAATGAGAGAGGACAGAGAAAACTTGTACATCAAGTCCCCTCCCCTCAAGTTGCACATGAAGAGAAGAACTTTTCAGCTAGGGGCACAACCAGCTCCTTGAGACTTTAGGCCCGTTCACTCATCCTGCAACATCTATTTCACCACGTTCCTCTGTGAGTCCAACTAGTGAGGGTAGTAAGGCTATAAGTTTTGTCCAAAATTGAAATTTTAGGGCCAGTGAGATGTTTCAGTGGTCTAAAGTGCCTTTTTACGCAAGCTTAGGCAACTGCAGGAACCATGGTTCAATCCCCAGCACCACATGCTGCTCCAGCCTCACCCTCAGGGCAGGCTGAGCAGGTCATAACATAACTAAATAAAAAGTTAAAAAAAGCGCAAAATTAAATTGTTAAAAAAAAAGGCGTATAGAAAAATGATTTAAATAAATAAATTTCAAAAACTCCATTTATGCAACTTTTGGCATATTGAATTCTGAATGGCTGTTTGAAGATATGAAATGATTATTTTCAAGGTAGATAAATTACTTGTAATATGATGATATGGTGTTTGAGATTTTTGTCAGCATATTCTATGACCTAGCAATGGATAAGGACGTAAACAGAAAAAAAGATTAAAGTAATTATTGTATCTATCACCTAATGTACCTCTCGTTTATTATGTTGAGGTATTTGGAATGTAGTGTTATTACCAAGTACACAATACATTATTATGGGCTGTCGCCCACCTTCTACGTGACAGATCTCCATACATGTCTCCTATCTGAAAATGTGTACTATTTGACCAAATATCCCACCCCCAGTACCTGAGACTCATCATTCTGTTCTCTAGTTTCATGGGTTCAATTGTATTACATTCCACATGTAAGTGAAATTATATGGTGTTTGCCATTCTGTGCACAGATTATTTCACTGAATATTCAGCATGTCCTTTAGGCCCAGCAACATGGTCACAAATGACAGCATTTCTTCCTGAAGGCTGAATAGCATTCTACCATATATATATATATATATACCAGATTTTCCTTCTCCATTCATACACAGATGGACTCTGAGATTGATTCTATTCCTTAGCTATTGTGAATAATACTATCATGAACACAGACTTCAATATATCCAACATTGGCCTTAGGTCCTTTCACCAGACAGCTCTTATAGTTTTGGTCAATGCTCTTATAGTAGGTGTGCAGTGATATTGTTTTGAAACTCTAATATACATTTCCCTAATACTTCTTGGCGCTGAACATTTTTATACATTTATTGATTATTTATGTTTTTTGAGAAATGTCTATTCAAGTGTTCTGCTCATTTTTGTGTCATGTTATTCTTTTTTAATTTAATTTTTTTTTAGTCTGGACAGTAACTAACTCTTATCAGATGCATGACTTGAAGATCTCTTCTGTCATTTGCTCTCAGTTGTTTGTTTATCTTGTTAACAGTTTCTTTTGCCATAAAGAGGATTCTTACTTTGACATAGTATTTGTCTATTTTTGTTTTTGTTGCCTGTGTTTTGGGGGACATATCTAAAAGTTCACTTCTCGGGAAAGTTTCATTAAGTTTTCCCATGTTCTTTTTCTAATAGGCTTACACTTTCAGATTTTACATTTATTTATTTATATTTACTTATTTATCTTGATATTGAGGATCAAAGTCAAGACCTTGTGCTTGCCAGATTGGCACTTAGGCCACTCAGCTATTTTCCCAACCCTATACTTTCAGATTTTAAATATTTGTCTTCAGTTCATTTTTTAAATATTTGTCTTCAATTAATTTTTTAAATATTTGTCCTCAATTCATTTTGAGTTCATTTTTGCATATGATATAAAATAAAGTTCTAATTTAATTCTTCTGCATATGGAAATCCAGTTTTTTCAGCATCATTTATTTACGAGGTTGTCCTTTTCCTATTATGTATTCCCAGTGGCTTTGGAAAAGATCAACTGGTGAAGAGAATGTTTGTTAAATATTTAGCTATCCTGTTATTTATTTGTTTAGTTACAAGTAGATTTACTGAGGCAGAACATGCAAATAAGGCTTAAATATCTAACTCCCTAGCTTTGCGGGGACATCTGAAGCTAGTTCAGTTGTCTTTTCTCATGGTGACAAAAGTACCCTTGGGTAGCTCTGTCCTTTGGAGCAAATCCTTTCTCACCTGTGGGTCCAGAGGCCTGGCATGATATGTATTGTTCTTCTACACTCTGAAGATTATTTCTGTGATCAAAAAATTCCTAAATTCAAAGTGGTACCTGCATTATATCCTTGATATCAATAATTTTATATTTAATTATTAGTAACAAATTAATGTTGGCTTTGTACTTTTGACCAGCTTATGAAAATCAAAATTAGGAAGAACCAAGTGAGAACTGTATGGGACATTGTCATATTATTTTTGCACTTATTCTTACATCTAATGTTACTCAAAACAAAATTAAAACTTTAAAATTAAAATTTTACTGCCCCATGTCTCCAAGCGCATATGTGCAGTCACACAGTTTTACCTCTTTGTTTTATTATTTGGCACTGGCCATTTTTATTAAGATTTGAAGATTTCAGTTTGCCTAGCAAATATTTATAAAGCATTTGATATGTACCAGATGTATTCATCTGCTTTTCTGCACTTACAACTCAAAGGACAACAGGTCTCTGTTGGCGCCTGGTGTCAGAGGGCTCCATCCAGTCCAGTGTGCTCCAGCTCCACAGCTGCACCATCGTGGCAGAAGGGCTGGTGGCCAAAGGTGCTCAGGCTGCTAAAGCTTACCTTGGTAAACACTCCACATCACTGACCTTTTTCACTTCTGGGGGTCTCCACTAAAGCTTTAGCATCATTTACATATCTCCATGTAGTGTTCTGTCATAGGCCTCTTACCTTCACTCTCAGGCCTTTCTCTGAAATCTGAAAGGCTTGCTGCCCCCATAACTCTTGCGTTTGAGAACCAAAAAACCTGACATTGTGTGGATAGCACCAAGGGCTACTGTCAGTGGGAATAACAGCCAGGCCACCTGAACCCTGAACACAGGAGGCTCTGGGTGTCTGGATGACTGGGAACAGTAAAATAAATCCTAAGTGACCAATTCCCTAGGTGCTTCCTATTGAATAGGGGCTAAGGTACTACCTCAAATGAAACATTGACTTTTTTGCATCTTTAACCTTGAAGTGGGTGAGGACTTCCTGCTTTCTGAGTTGTCCAGAAGGGCATTCTATTTCTTGACCCTGCATGAGGTATTTGTTTCCATGCTAATGATGCCAGTTTCTTTAGCAACCATACTTCCTTAGCCCCGACATTATAAGTAGATCCTTTGTGAGCAAAATTAACTTAGTTTTTTCATCTTCTGTTTTTTTTTGTTTTCCTCTGAGTCTCACTCAGTCTTCTGTTTAGAAGCAGGCAGTAGTAACCACTGCAGCCTGAATGTTGGACTGTCTTGCAATTTTTCCCTTAAGATTCACTATTTCACTACCCTTAATATCAGACTCCTATAAAATATTAGAACATGGGCAAAGTGTAGCCAAAGCCTTTTGGCATTGGGTCACACAGATGTTTTCTAGTGCAATTGCCAGTGAAGTCCTTATGCCCATCTGAAACCTGATGAAAGTGGACTTCACTGTTCACATTGCTATAAGAATTCTGGGCTTCCAGCTCCACCTAGAATCTCCCATCAGGCTATGCACATGCCATTCTAGGCCATCAACAGTTTGCAGATTCAAACCTTTCCAGGCTCATCCTGGAAAGAGACCATTTCCCAAAGCTTCTAAACCACAAGGTCTTGCACTGTCACAGCAATGATCCTCCTTTGTCAGCATCAATTTTATTTTTAAGAAAATATAAAATAATAATAATTTTAAAAATCAGAAAATGATACAGAATTTCACTAAGCAAAATAGTATGAATTTGACAATATGTGTAGTATTGCATAGTGTTATCTTCATATTAGTTGTTTAGATACTTGCACATAAAACTAGAAAAAAAAGCTATAGAACTTGGAAAGAAGACACAAAAAATTTAGAGGACCCTCATAATTCATGGACATTATGTTCCTCAAATCTTCTTGAGTTATGCAAAATCATAAATTTCAGAGATAGCCAGAAAAATATCTATAAAAACCTATTTTTTCAGCTTAAGCCCTAATATGCTGTCTCTTACAAATTATGTAACTTACTTGAATAAAACACTGTCCAAAGGCCTTAGAAGAAAAAATGAAAATATTTAAAATAATGCACAGAGCACAGAAATCCGCTGTGATGTAGGAATGCTGGTGCATCTAGGGAAGGTGGGTCACAGGGCAGCAGCCAATCAGAAACAAGGAGAGTTGAATAACACTCTCAGGTTGGCTTCTTGCAACTCCCTCCCCAGCTGTGGAAAATATTTTCCCTTACCTTAAAATTTTGAGATTTCCAAGTACTCTCACTAGTTAGGTTCTAAGTAAAAGTTGGTCAATGTCTGAGGTCCCATGCCGAAATGTCACAGGGGTAGATGGTATTAGCTAGCTTTTCCATCAGTGGCACATAATCCCTGACACCCCAATTTTAAAGGAAGAGAGAATATGGTTGATGGTTTGAAAGGATTCTGTCCATTGTCTACTGACCCCCAAACAACCTCATAGCAAGAGGAGGTAGGAAAGCAAAGCTGATCAGATAACAGTGGCCACGAAGCAGAGTAGGGGGACGGTTCTGCAGAGGAAAGTGTCAAGGAATATGGTACCCAAGGTCACATCTCTATGACCCAATCAAACACATTAAAAAGTGTACTTTATTAATCTCTTGGGTGTTTCTTAATCCCATCAAGTTGGCTCATCATGTATGACGCCACACCAGACATGGTGGTACATATTGTGATACTATAGATGAGACACTTCGGTTTACATTTAGAGACAGTCACATCTTAAAGGCATGAATAGAGTTCAACATTTCCAATGGATATCTGCAAAGTTGGTAGCTATTCTTTTGCAGAACCAAATAAAGCAAAGGACCCCTTTTCTAGGGAAAGTACCCAAACTCACCTCCCACCAGGAGATTTTCACTTCCTGAGGACTTTCTTGCTCACAGCACAGGCACACAAATGTGAAAATTATGCCTTGTGGGTGAGGGTAGTGACAATCTGTGACATTGTGTTAGTGCCTAGACCAAGAGGATGCTACCTGATGATGAGTAAGAAATGAGACCATTTATTCGGGAATTATGCATTACAAGCCAACTAAGCCCTAGGTATAGGTTTACATTTGAAGAAAAGACATGAATGTTGAAGAGGTTATCTATCCAGTGTAAGGTTTGAAGTAAATGCAGATCAGATATAGTAGTGTGAGTGGAATCAGCATCAAAGGACTGAAATTACCTGTGGCACTTGCTATCTATGCCTTAACTTGTCTTGTATACAGCAGAATTCATAATCTTCACTTCATAAATGCTCTTATTTAACAATATCTCTTAAAGTACATAGTAAATGAGAAAGCTAAGCAAGTAAGCATTTTAATCAATTCATTCCAAAATAAAATAATCCATTCTTTTCTCAGTGAATTCTTTCAAAACTGTTTTCCAGAAAACATCAATAGTTTTAAGTTATGTTTTAAGGTAAAACTGGAAGTAAATCTGCAACTTTTTCTAGCACTGCATAGGATAATGTTTTCAAGAAAATCTAATTATTTATTTTCACTAATGCACTGACAAAAATAATCACTTGATTTAAAAATAAAGAGAGATTCTTTTGATTTCAGGTTCTATCACGTCTACATCTATCATTTATTGGCCTTGTAGCTGTTCTTTATAACGTCTTCATTGGCATTCGATTGCAGCTGGATGTCAGTAGTCCTGGTGACTCTTTCCAGAGCATTCATTGCTTTGTCACTTCACTCTTAATATTACTGCATCTTCCCAGTGTATCTATGAAGGACCTGAAATGTAAAGAAATAAGACAGTTCCAAAATCATTCATGCATATTTGTAGAATCTGCTATATAGAAAGTCACAAATACACATATACATAACGATTCATAATGCAAGTTGGCAGACATTACATCAAGGAATCTGCAGAAAATCTTATTTCTTTTTCTTTTCTTTTGCTTTGCTAAGACAAAGTCTTGCTATGTAGTTCAGACTGAAGAATGCCCTAGGTCGCTCGGGCTAACCTGGAACCTGTGGCATTCCTCCTGCCTCATGTTCCTGAGTTCTTGGGTACAGGTATGTGGCACCCTGTCTAGCACAAATTTTTGTCCTTGTAGGTGGGGGTTATTACAGTTTTACAAAGATAAAAATGTATGTACAAGGTTCCATTAATTTTTTATATGGTAAGAAACAATGTCTGTAGTCAAAAACTTTGATGTATATTAAAATTAATTTTCAAGGCAGTTTCTGTCTGTGAAGCAGAGGTAATGAGTGAGATATCTCACACCCAAGATGCCTTTACCCTCCAAGAGGCAGCATCTTTATCAGAGCTATGTTTATATATAGTAGGCACGGAAGGCTATCATAATATAAGTAAAATTTTAAAAATCAAATAAACAAGTAAATGGGAAAAATATCAGTGAGATCAACAGAGATTCCATGTGGCAGGAAATATTCGGGTTTTGAAGACAGATCGATGCTTCCAGTGTGCATTTTGCTCAACTGTTCCACAACTAATACCATTATTCATACAAATACACTGCATATTATGTGCATATGGTTTAACATAACATTACAAGCATTATTCCTATGCCCAACATACTCTCAATACCTTTAGAGTTGTCCAAGTATCTCTCATCTTTAAAATCATTTATCTCCACTTCTTTTTTATTTAGATAATGAGCATCTTTTTTTTTTTTTTAAGAAAAAATCACTTATTTATTTACTTCCTTCCTTACTTAGTTAGCTGATACCAGGTCTTGCTATGCAGCTCAGACTCAGTGATCCTCCTATATCAGCCTCTCCAGTGCTGAGATTACGGCATGTGCCATCACATGCCTGGTTTTGGTGCCTGGCTCAGCACTGAGGCTGGCACAGTGTGTGATGCCAGGGATCAAGCCCTGGGTCCTTGTGCTTTCCAGGTAGGTGCTTAGACTGCCGAACTGTCTCCCTGTCTCCCCTGCCGACCCACATCCCCACTTCTAAATACGATATACTCCTGGATAATAATTGGCATTTTCTTGCCTGTCTTTCAGTTTACCACAGTTGTATGTGTCCCTAATTAATATATTATTAGCCTTAAATATTTCAGCCTTAATCTAAATGAAACCACATTAGATCTAACCTTTCCTGAACTGTTCCCACATCATCATTCCATTGTCTGACATTCATTAAAATTTACTCCTGCAGCTGTAGTTCACTAGCACCTGTGTTGGAGCTGTTTCTGGCTTCTCCAGATCTCTTGCACACGAGGCTGGTCTGAAGGTGCCTGTGTGTGATCACTGGTTACACAGATTCAGCACTTGCATATGTCCACGGGTTTCATCGAGATGTGGACAATCCAGATCCTAAAGCCTGCAACCACACATTTCAGTGCGACAACTAATCAAACACTTTCCATCTTGGGCTCGCCAATCTCCTCTCCCACTAGAAGTGTGTGAGGCAGTTCCTGTTATTTTCTATCCTTGAAAATGGAGTCATCTTACTGACTTCTGTGTCCTCATGTCACAGCGCACAGCACGTGATGCCTGGCTTAGCGGTCAGATGAACGAGTGAGATGCGATGCTTAAGCAAACCCGAGGGAGAGCACACAGCTTCCTTTGGGGTGGCTACAGCAGAAATATTTATTCTTCCAATAGAAGGAGATAGATGACTATTGATAAAAATGTCATGGAAAGAAAAAAAAAATTGTAGTTTTGCAGGCGATGCCATAAGTATTTAGTCAAACTTTATATCTTGTCTTTGGATTCTTGCCAATATTACGTTCTTTTCCTCTTGCCTTGGACAGAACTACCTCTCTTTCATTATTTTGTCGCTTACAGAATGCATATTCATGAAATACAAATCAGATAATAGAACCGAGAATAATTTTTACAAATTATCACCTGAAGTTGCATCCTACAGAAAGACCTGGTATTGGTATTGAATTGATGCTTCCCAGGCAGCTAATTTTACTGGGGTCGATTTGATGTTAATGGCTTCAAGGCTGGTGCACTGAGGCACTGTGACATAGAAGGCTGAGTGCTTGAACGTAAGCAAATATTTAAGGAAGCCCAACAGCACATGGGAGCTCAAAACAGCCAGGGCGAAGTTCACAGAGCTTTTTCTTTAAGAAAAATGAGCATGAATCTCGAAGGTCATTGTTGTCCTCTGCTTTGAAACCACAGATCACCCCCTGGAAAGTTGAAGAGTCAAAATCCTCCGCTGGGTCTGGAAGGTTTGTCAGGATGATGTGGACCCAGGGAGACCGCGCTGAGTCAAAGAAAGCCTTTCACCACCCGCGCAAAGCTAAACTGTGTCAGAAGTATGCTTTTTAATCTAAGCCCCTTGCCAAATGTGATGTGGAAAATGGGAAAGCTGAGCCTGAAAATGTCCATAATTTTTGCTAAAGTCTCTGAGAAAACCGGTGGACCGTCTAGATAAGTCAAGTGCCCTAATTCCCAGGATTTCCTTCGAGGTGAGTCTGCTTCGAAGCACTAATCTCTCAGCAAATTTTACTCTCACCGAACCAAACAAAAGTGACACCTACGTTTCCATCTGGATTGTGCATTAGCTCTGTGCTCGCCAAGCACTTCTGGGTGGCTTCGATGTCTTAGCTTCATTTTATCTCGTGTCTGGCCGTGGCAGGGACTCTTGGGGTGAGGCAGGTGGGCTGGGGTGGACGGACAGCGTGGGGGATGGGCCTGAGAGCAGATGCCAGGTCGCTGTTTGTGCCCTGCTGTTATTGTCAGGTCAGGATCCAAGATGCTGTCCCTGTCCTGTTGCTGTGTACTTTTTGCTTTGTAACTCAGAAGTGTTTATCATGACAAGCTGTGAGCAGATGGGCTGGAGAGAGGACAGAAATTTGACCCAAGAAGATGTCAGTTAAACAGCTGAGGCTAATATTTCACCAGATGTCCAAGCGTTTAACCCATTAACGGCTTTATGAAGATCGGTAGCAATTTTTGCACTCACTGATATCTTCATTAAAATGTTTTTTTTTTTTTCCTAATTAGTTCACAGTAGTATTTAAAAGTTATAAATCCTCTGTTATACAGAAAGGCATTTATTTGTAGGATGGTGTTTGGTGCATTCAACAATCCAGAAAGATATTCAGGGCAAATACTATTAGGCTGAGATTGCCTATGAGGAAACAGAGGCCCAACTTAGCAAAAATCACACGGACAGACAGTGGAAGAGCTGAGACCACCAAGGAAGCAGTGACGTTGGGCGGGACTTCTACAAGTCCCTGTTCAAATATCTGTCCTCTTGTAGACTATGCTGATGTGAGTATTTTGCTGCTATATACAAAAGAGCAATTGAAAAGCTGCTGTTGCATACCTCTTTTTTTCCTGTGTTTAATTATTTGCCCTATTTGGTGGGTTCTTTCCATTCTCATTCATGGAGTTGTGGTCATTTCCAGGTCTTCAGGGTGGATATCAAGGAAACAGCAGTAGCTCAGTCCCACAAGTGACACCTGGCCACCAGTAAGTGTCATGGACACTGTCCATGTCCATGACATA
>PVKN010018930.1:0-16607 GCA_004027915.1 Capromys pilorides | reverse complement strand
AAAAAAAAAAAAAAAAAAAAAAAAAAAAAAAGTGCAAAACGAAAGAACCACCGAAGAAACCTCTTCGGAATCCAGGCCCTCCTTGCTATGCAGTATGCTTCATGAGCACCTTGGATGTTTCTGAAATGTGTCTGAAGACAGAAACCTTGCAAGGTTGCTTAGTCACATATAATGATTTTCCTAACATCACTCATCAAATATCAGAGTATTGATGTAGTGGGGGCAAGATTTTGGGCGCGCCCTCTCTCCTCAGGAATGCATAGCCTAGTGAGTGAAGACAGTTGCACCGGTAGTTACGGGATAACTTCCAAGTAAAACACAGGGTATATGGTGTATTCTTAATTGTGTGTATTTATTAGATCATAGCACTGTGTGGCAAGTGCGAGGTCCTGAGTTTGAGTCTAGAACAAAATAATAATAATAATAATAATAATAATAACAATAATAATAATAATGGACTGGGGAGCTAGCTCAATAGAATAAGCACTTGCCTGGCAAGTGCAGGGTCCTGAGTTCAATCCCCAATACCGCAAATTAATAATAACAATAATAATAAAGCACTCAGGAGGCTGAGGCAGGAAGATTGTTGCTGAGTTTGAGATCAATCTGGGCTACAAAGTGAGCTCAGTACCAGCCTGAACATCATAGACTCTGTCTCAAAATCTCACACACACACACACACACACACACACAATCACAGCAGCATTAGACCTAATCTATGATAAAAGGCAAGCACAAGCCAGGCACAACAGCCCATCCTATAATCCTGGCACTCGGGGTGGCTGAGGCAAGAGGATATCAAGTTTGAGCCCAGCTAAGTTAGCAGATTAGTTACTCAATGTGACCTTGTCTCCAAAAAGTGAGGGGCAGGGCTGACTGCATAGCTGAGTGAGCTGGCTTTGGGTTCAAGCCCCAGTGCTGGGGGGAGATAAGCATGACGGCTGGCTTTGGAGTAGCCGCTGCATGATTCCCCTCCTGCTGACCACCACACCAGACTGATTAGGGAGAGGAGCTGTCAAGAACTGGTAACAGCAGGCAAAAGCAGCAAGCGACACCCCAGATTTGGAGGCTGATGTATTTACATGGGTGGGCACTGATCTGGACCATTCCCAACATATCAGACCCTGGTCTTTGGTGGTCTAGGGCTTCTACAGAATAAGGGAGTCTAAAGCACCTGCTTAGGCAAGCTTAGGCATCTGCAGGGATTGCAGTTCAATCCCCAGCACCACATGCTGCACCAGCCCCACCCCCAGGGCAGGCTGAGCCGGCCATAATAAAAAAAATAAAGTTTTGTTTTGTTTTTGAGACAGGGTCTTGCTAAGTAGCACAGGCTGGCCTTGAACTCTCTCTTATATGGGCAAGGCTGGCCTCCAATTCATGGTGATCTTCCTGCCTCAGCCTCCTGAGTGCTGGAACTATAGACATGTGCCAATATGCCCAGCAGAAACAGGAACTTAGATTACTGATTTTAGAATTTTTCTTTTTCCTAATGTGCATGTGTAGTGTGGTAATTTACCTTTAAATCTGCTTTAACAACATGATGAATATATTGATGTTTTCTTTTTTATTCACTTCAAGATATTTAATATGTTTTTCCTTGGCCCTTTCTCTTTGACATAGTATCACAGTTTAGATATGGTCTGTCTCCCAAAAGGTTAGAAGGTAAGTTAGAAGGTGGAGCCTGGACAAGGGGAATAGGTCATGGCTGTCCCCAGCTTCTTCTCTGGCTCTTTCCTTTTCACTGCTTCCTAGCCCCCATGAGGTGAGCAGCTTCTTCCACCAGTCCCACCGCCATGATGTTTCTGCCGCGCTGCAAACCTTAAGCAGTGGAGCCAGATCACCATGGACTGAAAGCTCAGAAGCTATGATGCAAAATAAATCATTTCACCTGGAAATTACACCAGGCATTCAATGCAGTGACAAAAAGCTAGCAAACCCATGCATTATTTAGTTGTTTTTTTTTTGTCTTTCTGATACAGGGTCTCACTATGCAGTTCAGGCTGGCCTTGAGCTCACTTTTGTAGCCCAGGATGGTCTCAAACTCACACTAATCCTCCTGCCTCTGCCTCCCAAGTGCTGGGATTACAGGCATGCACCACGCCCGGCTAGAAGTATTTTTGTTTTCTAAGAATTTGGAGATTTTTTTTTGTACCCCTCTTGTCACCGATTTCTAGTTTGACTCCATTGTGTTTAGAGCACGTACTCTGATTCAGTCCCTTTTAATTTGGTAATTTTAATTTTATGGATTACAATATGGCCTACGTTGGCATGTTTGTGGGAGCACAAAAAATTGTATTCTGTTGTCACTGGGTAGCATGTTCTATAAATGTGAATTTGATCGTATTGGTTGATGGTATTGAGTTTTGTGTCCTTGCTGCTTTTCTAACTATCCTGTTAGTTGTCAAAGAGGGGAGCTGACATCTCCTAATGTCACTAAAGATTTATTTTTATTGTTTTTGACTTTGTAGTCCTGGGGATGGAATCCAGGAGCACTCTGCTCTGCCACTGAGCTACCTCCCCAGTCCTTTTTGTTTTTTGAGACAAAGTCTTGCTCAGTTGCCTAGGCTGGCCTTGAGCTGGTGATCCTCCTGTTCCAGGCACCCATGTAAGTTACAGGCACGTGCCACAGTGCCTGCATCTATTAATTTTTGCTTCGTGTAGCTTTACCTCTTTTGTTAGATGCTTATTCATTTAGGATTGCTGTCATCTTAGTGGACTGACTCATGATCCTCTCCATTGCTGATAATTTTCATTCTGCTTCTTGAATGAAAAGTTGACTAATACAGGATATAGTTATAGAAAAAGCTCTATACATGATCAATAAAGATGGAGTCATTGTTGGGCCACCTGCATGGTGCACAAAGAGACACAAGGCAAACGATGCTCCAACAAGAAGGGCTAGATACAGACTCAGGCCCACCAACTGCCTAGGGCCTATGGCCAGGTGTGCCCACAGAGCACTGCACTTGTGTGGATTCAGGGTTGTGTTTGGTGTACAGCAAATTCAAATTTTACTTGTCAGAACTTTTAAATTTTAGGAAGAATATTCTCCACTGGAGTTGGCTGGATCCATGGATGTAAAACTTGGATGTAGAGAGATATAGGAAGTGGCTCATATGATTATGGAAGGTGAGGAGTCCACAACCTGCCATTTGCACACTGGAGACCCAAAGAAAGCCAGTGATTTAATCCAGTCTGATTCTATCAGCCTGAGAACCAGGGGCACTGAAGGCACACATCTCCATCTAAGCAAGCCACCGCCACCGGTGTCCCAGCTCAGGTGGTAGGCAGAAGCAGCAGGGGAAGTCTCTCCTTCTTTTGCCATGGTGTTCTACCAGCCTCCCAACAGACGCACTGACTCCCACGCTCACTGAGAAGGAGTTTACCGAGTCCACTGATTGAACTGCCAGGCTCATCTGGAAACACCTCACAGACACACCCAGAAATGATGTTTACTCTACACATCCTCTGGAGCAGCGGAAGTTTGTCTTGCTAGATTGACTGCCCTTTTTCTTTGGCTATCAGTTAACAGGTTGTTGGTGGTGCCTTTCTTCCCTTCCTCCTCCTTTATTTTCCTCCTTGTAATTTTAAGTTTACCTATTAGTGATTAGTGGAGTATATACTGGTTGGCAATTTGTATATCTTTTGAGAATACCAGTTCAGGCCCTTTACATATTTTGAATTGTGTTTGTATTCATTCTATAGACTTGTTAGAGTTCCTCATGTGGGTTGGACATTAAGCCCTTACAAATATTTGTAACTCTTTGTCTTTTTGAGACAGGGTCTTGCTATGCAGTTCAGGCTGGCCTTGAGCTCACTTTTGTAGCCCAGGCTGGTCTCAGACTCGCACGGATCCTCCTGCCTCAGCCTCCCAAGTGCTGGTATTACAGGCGTGCGCCACCACACCTGCCTAAAATTGGATTTTGTTTTTATTTATTTATTTTGGTACTGGGGACTGAACTCAGGACCTTGTGCTTGCCAGGCAGGCACTTATGCCGCTGAGCTGTATCCCCAGCCTGCTTTTTAGCTTTGTGCGATGGGTCCAGAGAAACCTTTATTCTAGTACTCATTACAGTGCTTTTTGAAGTTGCTACCTCAGGCCCCATCTATTTACACTGGCTTCCAGGAACACAAAGCAGTATTTCCAATCCTGTATAGGAACTAGGAATTGGTCCACTGTTTCACTGTGACTGCCTGCCAACCTTGGCTTCGTAGGACCTCACCTCATGCAGGTGCGCTGTACATCAGTCTTCAGCCTAGGTTTTGTTTCTTTGGGTGGCCCCAGGGAGCCCAGGACTTCACACATGCTAAGCACACCCTCTACCACTGAGCTGCCACCCAAGCCTCCTACCAAACATTGAGGACCTTCTGTAGCTGTTCAAAGCTGTCTCATTTCTTCACCTGTGGTATTCTATGTCTCAGTTCCTATCCAAGTCCTACTCCATCAACTCTAATGCCTTCCTTCTGCTGTCCGTCAGTGAAAGCTCTGGGATCCCTCTAAGCACCCTGGCTTCTTATAAAGAATCAACCTTGCTGGGCAAGGTAGTGGTTATCCCATCACTTGGGACGCTAAGGCTGGAGGGTCGCCGTGAGTTGGAGGCCAGCCAGGACTACAGAGTGAGTTCAAGACCAGCTTGAATTACATGATGAGAGCCTATCGAAAGAAGGAAGGGGGAAAGGGAAGGTAAGGAAGACTTCTAAGCAGTAAGCTGAGGCAGACGTGGGCTTGCTTTCCTTTTCCCCGAATTTTGTACTACTTGCTGTCCAGTATTTGGAACATTTTTAAATGATTTTGACTGGTTTTATAGTTGCTTAGGGTGGGAGGGCAATTTCTGTAGCTATAACTCCTCCGTGACTAGAAGCAGAAGTCTTCCTAAGCCCATTTTTTCAGTTGGAAACAACTGGTCGGAGGCATGTCTCTAAGAGAAAGGACCCTCCAGCAACCTGATCAGAACAAAGGGAGAACAATCCCCCTCCTCCTGGCCTACAGAGTTGTGACCTTTGGTGGACAGAACACATGTTGGAGAGAGAACTGTCTAGCACCTCAAGAACTGCAAGAGCCCTGCTGGACACTGCTACCTCAGGATCCCAAGCACGCTGGGGACTTCCCTCAGAGCAGCAGTGGAGGGTGACAGTGTCACAGGCTCAGGAGTGTCTCTCAGTGAGCCGATGTGTTCACAGATGCCCCTAGTGCTTACTTCACTAGTCCTGATGGATTCCTGAGATGGCCATATGGGTGTTTGGCAGAACTAGCCCACAATGTTTTTAGTCTGTAAAGCAGATCTTTGATGGTACAGGAGGCCAACATGAAGCCTCTGAAACCGCCTCCATTATTACAGACCAAGAGAAAAAGATACATTAGCACCCCTCCCCATTTCCCCAATACTAGATTGAACCTAGAACTTTCACATTGAACTATATTCCAAGCCCTTTTTAGATGTTTATTTTTGAGATAGGGTCTTGATAAATCACTAAATTACCTAGGTTAAACTCAAACTTGAGATGCTCCTGCCTCAGCCTCCCAGAGTACTTGGACTACAGGTAGGTGCCACTGTGCCCAGCCTTGCACATTCTATTTGAAGATTTAAAGAATGTGAGGTGGGGGGCCTCAGAATGCCATTTAATTCACCAGTCTGGTCCTGGCTAAAACCAAAGGGATCCTGGAGAAACACAGATTACAGCAATAGCAATTAATAGGTTAATTCTATGTGCTATCCCAAAGTGCAAACAAAGCCACCGGGCATGGATGGACTGACCTGGGAACTGCATTTTTTCACCTCTATAAGAAATGAAGGGGCTCATGTGTTAGCTCAGTGGTTAAACACCTGCACGGGGAATCCCGGTCAGGGCAATCCCCTGAACCAACATTTAAGGCAGCCTGAGCCACTCAAAAAAAAAAAAAAAAAAAAATCCTCAACTTTATTTTTTTTGGGGGGGGAGAGAGAGAGAGAGATGATAGATAGATGATAGATAGATAGATAGATAGATAGATAGATAGATAGATAGATAGATATCATGGGCTAGTCAAATAGCTCAGTGGATTAAAGTGCCTGCAAGCAAGTGCAGGGGCCTGGATTCAATTCCCGGGCCTGCCATGCCAGCCCCACCCCTGGGTGCACTGAGATGGCAATAGAAACTGGGCGTGGTGGTGCACACCTGAAATCCCAGCTCTTGGGAGGCTGTAAATAGGTGGGTCGCTATGAGCCCTATCTGGTAGTGAGACTCTCAATACCCTCTAGACCCCTCCCTAAAAAAATACCCCCCCCCAAAAAAAAAAAAAGATCACAAACATGTTCTTTCACACTGAGATGAGAAATGCCGCCTGGCGTCCTGCATCTGGACCACGTAAACCATCCCGCCCTCTGCTGTGGGAGTGCGGCCCAGGTGGACGCTGCACAGCGATGCACACCGCTGCAGGGCGCCCTGGGGTGGCAAGTGCACAGCAGGCACACTGCAGGCCTTGGGAGGACAGGCACTCTTCCAGTGTCACACGAAAAACCTACAGGAATTCACATGTCAGGGCGCGCCAAGTCTGGCAAACCTCTCCAGCATCTGTGGGTAGCGAACTGCACACTTGGGGATCCTGCCCCGACCCACGTATCAGGTGACACGGAAGCCTGGCAAGTGGCACCAGAATAAGAATAAAGCTCCATGTAACAGGTGGACTGTGGTACAAGCACCCTGCTGCTTGGTCACATGACATCACGTTACATTAGAGGTGCCAGTGTTGGGAAGAGACCACATACGCTTCATGCCAAGCCCCAACTCGAAGCCACATGAACCTTACAGCTAGACTGAGGCCATGCCACGGGAAACACCTTTTCAGTGACAGATCCTGGTGTACTCCTGAGAGCTTGCTGAGACAAAGTGCTTGCCCATGGGACATCAAGTGACCACATCCCTGGAAAGGCCTCTTAAAACCTATGTCCTTTCAGACCCATGTCGCAGGGTTAGCTGGGTCCAGTAGCAAGTCTTCACAAGATGAAAGCGGCCCGAGCCAGGCCCAAGCCAGGGCGAAGTGGGCTCACAGGTGACCACATTTCCTGTCACCCCACACCATCGTCCTGGTGTTTCTCCTTCAGTTTATGACTATAGTTATATGGATTGGAAGAGGATGCCTCATGACCTGATTGCGAAAGAGAAAGAGCTTGGAGAACATGGGTTGTCTCAGAAAGAGGCAAGAAGCAGAAAACTGGCCATACCATGGCCCCACTCAGAGAGGCCTTGACAGACACAGTGTAGCTGCTGGGGTGAGAGCACACATGGAGATTATCAGGCAACAGTGAAAGGATCGGCTGAGTCAGTCAGAAGTCTGAGCAAGGGCCGGCGAGATGGTTCAGTGGTCTAAAGCGCCTGCTTAGGAAAGCTCAGGCAACTGCAGGGACTGCGGTTCGATCCCCGGCACCACATACTGGGCCAGCCCCACCACCAGGGCAGGCTGAGCCAGCCACAAATAAATAAATAAATAAACAAACAAACACAACAAGCAAATTTAAAAAAAAAAAAAAAATCTTAAAAAAAAATTAAAAAAAAAAGAAGTCTCAGCAAAAGGTCTGTAGTGTGGCTGAGCATGAGTATAAAATGTCACATGCTTGTGCTGTATTGATGCCCACTAGTGAATTTCTCACCTACCACAGAACAGGCACCAAACTAATGGAGGACACTGAAGGTCTAGCAATGTCATTCAGCCTTTGTGTTGCTAAAATGAACATGAGTGGTGGAGCAAGGAGAAGTATGCACAGGCCCACTTTCTGGTTCAAGGCTGACCTAGCTGCTGCTGTCATGACTGACTTGCTGGCAAGACCAAAACATGGCACCTTTCATCAAGAAAACCATACATCCATTTGGTGGCAAGTTACCATCCTGGAAGGGGGAATGTTTCACCTTGCTAAGGAACTCAGGTTTAGCTGGAGTAGGCTCTGCCTTTGCTACCTGCAGGGCCTCAGCCAGCACATCATTGAGGTCTCACAGAATCTGACGCATTGGCATGACAAAGTCCATCACTTTGGCCTAGGAGCGGTACAGCCACAGGGCATGGGTGGGACCCTCTGGTCTGCTCATGGACCATGCTGTGAGGAAGCTGCCCCAGATGGTGGTGGAATAGCCTGTTGCTCGCACAAGGCTACAGCCCAGAAACGATGCCCCACCACGGCCCAGGGTTCTTTACTATCGCAGAGCAGTAGCCCCCACACAGCAGTGCTGTATTCCTAAGTAAAGTTTATGGGCCTTGGAAACAAAGGGTAAACGGAAGAGCAGCCCACACTGGAATCACTCCTAGGGACTTCACTGCAGAACCTGTCCCTCCTAGCCCAGCTCTGCCTCCAAGCATTTGAAAGCACTGGCTCCCACATGGTTCTGCCAGTGCCTCCACAAGTAACAGCACTAAGGTCTTGTTAGTCTTTAGCTCTGGCTGCCACCAGATAGAGATAAGGCAGTCACTCCCCTGGCAGGAGTAAGTCACCCTGATCACTGGGGTAGGGCTGCTGTTACACAGTGGGAACCAGGAAGAATATAATTAGCACCAGGCTTCTTACCGAGTATCTCATTTCCCCCTTGTCCAATTTTTATCAGCCTGTGATACGTGATGGGGAAATTAATATTTGGACCCCACATCCTACCCTCTCTTGCCTCTTTTTTCTCTTTTGAGACAGGGTCTCACTATGTAATTCAGGCTGGCTCTGAACTTGCACCAGTCTTCCTGCTTCGGCCTTCTGAGTAGTGGGATTACAGGCATGCACCGCCACACGTGGCCTCCTCCAGCTTTCAAGACAGATAACTGTAGGCACGTCCTGAAAAGACCAGGATGGTCAGGTATCTAAGCAGGTAACCCACCCTGGACTGCAGAAGTGCACACCTGAGGTGGCCAGTGAAGGAACTCAGAACACCACGGGTAGCAGAGATGGGGACCACTGAAGACCCAACAGAAGCTCCAGCAAGGACCAGCTGGTCTGTCCCAGACTTTCACCCCTGGTACTGGGGACTGAACCATGGGAGTTACACATGCTAGGCAACTCTTCTACTGAGCTACATCCCCGACTCTGAGGGAGACTCCAAGTTGCTCAGGCTAGACTTGAACTGGTGGCTCTCCAGTGTCAGCCTAAGCAGCTGGGATTCTAGGCATGCCCCAGATTTTAAAAATTTCCCAGGAAGAAAGCCATCAGAGTCCTGAAGGAACCATTTCAGAATTGAAATGCTTCTAATCAGTGCAAGCAAAGTGTTGTGTGACTCTGGTGTGCTGCCCAGAGTCCCCCATCAAGACCAAAGCAGTCTCAAGCTGCCGAGAATGCTGTCAGTAGCCAGCTCTTGCCTCAGCTCATCAGGAACTGCCTTTGCCTAGTGGCAGCTCCCTCACGCAAGGCTGTGCGCCGGTCAGTTACCAGTGGTGTGGTTCCCTGGTTCAGCTCAGCTGCCCTGCTGGCGCATTGCGCAGAGCCGTCCTACTGTGAGCTCCCTGTGGGATCAACTCAGCTTTCTCCGTAACTAAGCTCCCTTCTGCTCCCTACAGGTGTCAATCCAGCCTTTCCTCAAATAAACTTCCTGTGAACAAATCTCTTGCTTTGCTAAAAAAATCTACAAGTACTTCAACATTTACTAACATCAGTTGTATGAAATGTGCCTTTTTGCATTATTTTAGAGAGCATCCCTGATAGTGGTAATACTAAAAAATTCTGTTAAAGCCTTCCGAGCTGGGCATGGTGGTGCACAACTACACCTTGGTACTTGGGAGGCTGAGGCAGGAAGCTCACCAGGAGTTTAAGGACAGCCTTTTTTTCTCTTTTTTTGCAGAACTGGGGATTGAACTCAGATCCTCGCTTAGTCCACTGAGCTATGTCCCCAGCCCAAGGACAGCCTTGATTACACAGCAAGACCTTATCTCAAAAAACATCAAAAGAAAGCCTTCTACAGGTGCCAGCGAGATGATTCAGCCAAGCACAAGGACCACAGTTTGATCCTGCAGGCTGAGCTGGCCATAACAAAAGGAACAACAACAAAAAAAGCTTTCTACTTCAAAAAACAGTAGGGATAGGAATCACTGAAATGACCACTTCAAAACAAAAGAAAAATCCAGGCATGGTGGCACACTCCTATAATCCCAGTACTTGGGAGGCTGAGGCAGGAGGATCGGTGCAAGTTCAAGACTTGCCTGGGCTACAAAAGTGAGCTCAAGGACAGCCTGAACTGCACAGCGAGACCCTGTCTCACAAAAGACAAAAAAAGAAAAGAGAGCCGGGCGCGGTGGCACATGCCTGTGATTCCAGCAATTGGGAGGCTGAGCCAGAAGGATCAGTGCAAGTTCAAGACCAGCCTAGGCCACAAAAGTGAGCTTAAGACCAGCCTGAACTGCACAGCGAGACCCTGTCTCAAAAAGAAAAAAAAAAAAGAAAAAAAAAAAATCTCTAGCAAAACAAAAGAAAGGGGCTGGGGAGATAGCTCCATGTCACAAGTGCCTGCCTGGCAAGTACAAGATCTTGAATTTGAACCCCGGTCCCGCAAAAAAAAAAAAGAAAGAAATGACCAACTTCAAACAGTACCACACCAGGGGGAGCTGAGAGTTCCGCAACTGTGTGATCGGGCTACCACTATTCTCAGTGCGACTGACCACAGGCCTCCTTTAGCTGGGATGGGACGAGCAGGCTCAGCTTGCTCCGTGAGAGGTGAGCGAGCTCAAACAGGCAAAATCCAATCTCTCTGAGCTTCTGGTTACAGACCGCAAAGGAGCCCGCGGTTCCACCTGTATCTCCCGATATTCACTGCATGACACGTGTCAGTGTTCTTTTCGACAGTGGCCCTTGGGCTCACAGAGATCCATTTTTCTTGTCTACTGGCAAAACAAGACATCTATTCCAGAATGATCTAACGACCTCTACATCAGCCTCCTGGAGAGCTGGGATTACAGGCACTGCAACTGTCTGGCCAGCAGTTCCCTTACTTAACCATCTTCTATTTCGGGCCCATTTCTCCATCACTCACCCCTGGGCCTTATTCAGATCTCCTTAGAGAAGTACAACTCACTGTCCTTGTTCACAATGATGACTATTAATCCAATGAATTTTAAGACCAACCACAATCAGCTTACTGAGAGCAACTGGCTCATAGCAACTGTGAGGTATACAATGCTAACATTCTCCCACTTTCTTTTTTAGTAGAAAGCTTCAATAGATCAAGATACTCATTTTAATGCTATTTCTCTACTCAAGTTCAGTAAATGACACTTTAAAAAAAAACCTGTATTTTAAACTTTCTGCTTAAAATACAAATATTGAGTATAGCTGATGAGAGCTGAGCCAAGTCCAAGACATGATGTCTCTCTCGCCCACTTGTCCCAGAGGACTCCAAAGGAGGAAGAGGCTAAGTGACCGCCAGACTGTGTGAATCCTGTAACACAGAGTTTAGCCAACAACAGTCTGGTTCTCTTGCACACGGCTGCCCCAATAAAGCCAGACATGTTGGCTGCTGAAGGCAGAGATGGCCAAGGTGGAGATTCCAACCTGCACATGCGGCTCCATCAGACGTGTTCTCCAAGCTCCCACATTTCCTGGGAGCCGGGAATGCTGCTGACCCAGTTTTGCTCCACTCCTGCTTTAGTGTTGTGGTTCAAACTGTCTGGGAACTGGTGGAGGTCATGCCCCTGGCAGCCTGCTTGGCCAACCAGTGCTTGTATCTTTTCGTCTTGGGCCTCTCAAAGTTCACCACAGACATAGGAACTCTCACGGTGTCAAGCCCATTTACCTGAACACAAACCAAACATCAGTTAGACAGGTATTAGCTAACACCTTCGGTCTCAACGTTTTAGGCTGACTTTTCTCCCAGTTAGAATGAGGAACAAGCATGACACTCACTGTCACTTCACACCAGTACTCGCCCCACTGTGTGATTGGCTCCGCTGGTAACTTCAGGGCATGTGGGGCCACCACCACGCCAAGCTGCAAAACATCAGCCAAGTGAACTCTCATGGCTGCCACTCTGGGCAAGCAAATAAAAACAGCTGAGTAATTTCCTAGACAGGGAGGAGTAAAACTGTAGTGTTTCCTCTGGTTGACCCGATGCGGGGTACAACGTCCACAGGTGGAAGCAGAGGAACTCAGTCCTAACTTCTCAGATAAGGAAGAACACTCATACAGAGAAAGGGGACTTGAGACCAAAAATGACTTCATCCACGAAGGTAACAACACCCCCTAGTAGGGCATGTTATCCCCTGGCTCTCTTTAGTCTCAGAAAATAACTAGAAATCATCATCTTTCCCTATCACTTTATTTTTTTGGGAGGGTACTAAAAATTTTTAAGACAGGTGTGGTGGCACACGCCTGTAATTCCAGTGCTTGAGAGGCTGAGGCAGGAGGATCACTGCGAGTTCGAGATCAGCTTGGGCTACAAAAGTGAGCTCAAGGCCAGCCTGAATTGCATAGCGACACCCTGTCTTAAAAAGAAAAAAAAAGGATTTTTTTCTTTTAAACTTTATTTATTTATTGGGCTGGTGAGATGGATCATCAGTCTAGAGTGCTTGCTTAAGCCAGGCATGGTGTCACATGCCTGTAATCCCAGTGCTTGGGAGGCTGAGGCAGGAGGATCCATGTGAGTTCAAGACCAGCCTGGGCTACAAAAGTGAGCTCAAGGCCAGCCTAAACTGCTTAGCGAGACCCTGTCTCAAAAAAGACACAAAAAAAGCAACAACTAAAGTGCTTGCTTAGGCAAGCTTAGGCAACCTCAGGGACTGCGGTTTGATGCCCAGCACATATTTGCCAGCCCCAGCCCCAGGGCAGGCTGGGCCAGCCATATTATTATATATATTCTGCTATTCTGCTATTTATGTTATGTTATGCTATGTTATGGCTGGCTCAGCCTGCCCTGGGGGTGAGGCTGGCGAGCACGTGGTACCAGGGATTGAACCATGGTCCTTACAGTTGCCTAAGCTTGCCTAAGCAGGCACTTTAGACCACAGAGCTATCTTGTTGGCCTCCCCATCAGACTTTATACCATGCGACTATTCTTAGTCCTTAGCCACTTCCCTCCCACACCCATGATTCCCTGCCTTAACTCCATCTGGACAGTCATCCTTCCTCCTAACAAAGGAGTCAATTCCTGGCACCTTCCCAGAGATAGCTTCCAATCTCATGGGTATGGTGATATTTTGAGAAAACTCACATTCCTAAAGAAGTGGCGAGCAACTATTTCAGAGTTCAACTCCCATTTGACGTTGTTTTTCATTCCTACTTCCAGGTGACAGCTTCTCAGAAATTTTACTGTCTGAAAGAATTATAAATAGGGCTGGATCAGTTGGAGTCTAAGGAACGCAAACAGAATTCCAAGGACTGAGAGTTACAGCAAAAGGTATAACTCCTGCCACACACAGGTAAGAAACAGAATGGAAGAACAGAATAATCTATCTCTGTACTGATATGGTAGAAAGACTTTAGCAGTACTGTGGGGTGGCAGGTCCCCTATATCTTATTCCTAAGCGAAGAGAAAGTGCAAGTCGCGGTTATAGATCATGGTGCTATAAATGCCTTTCATAGGCTGCTTTAACTCAATTCTGGCCTTTCAATCCCATGTTGAATTAATGGCTCTTGCCTGATTATAAAATGATGTTTTCATTAGCTAAAGATTCAAGATGTTTTGCCTATCTTGTTTCAATACCCTCTTTAGCCATAAGTTTTCTAATATATAAATTATATGCTTTAGCTAACTTCATCTACTTTTCTATGTTTAAGCATAACAAACTTCTCTTATTCTCCCTTAACATTTTTCCTATTCTCCTGACTTACTCAGAGGCTACTGACCTCAGAAAGCCTAATCTAACACCATTGAAAGAAAATCCTTCTTAACCACCCCAAACCTATTATGATCTGTGTAAGTCTTATAACTTACTGCTTTCAGTTTACTGATTAGCAGGTGTATGTTGTCCCCAACTTGTCTGTAAATATCCCAGTGCCCTCATGTCACAGTTTTCCATGGGTCCCTGATACGTAGACTGGACATTCCCTACGCTAGAGCACTTTACCCAACAGGTGAGGATTTCACAAGTCTCCACACCAGTTAGAGGGCAGCCACAACACTTCTTTTCCCTACCCCGTGTGTATAATTAGAAGACTTCAAAGAAATCAGGGGGATCCTCAGTTCCAGCCTTTTTATTTACTGGTAGATAAGTTCCATTTCTACTTACCGCCTCACCTGCCCTGGTCTGTAATCTTGCTAATTTTCCTGCTTGTCTCAGCTAGAAGAAAGTTAAAGATGAAAATAAGGAAAAGAAAAATGAGACCATGTGAAATAACACCAAACTAACTGTGGTGGTTATAGGCTGGAATTTTGGATTTTTGGTCTTCAAGTCTCTATTTCATTTTCAAACTAAATATCAAAGTGAAGGAAATTGCTAGAAACAGCCTTATATTGTTTGATTCTTACATCTTCCCTTTGAGCTTACCAACTTTTCCTCTTCAAACAGCTTCTTGTTTTCGGGGGATGCATATACAGCCAGTCCCTGAGAAAGGAGTTTGTTACGACCCACAGATTTCGTCACTGAGACCAGGTCACCTCTAACTCCAAGTTCTGCCAAAGAGAACAACAGAGACACAGAGACCCTAAGTTTGATCCCTAGTGCCACCAACTGTGGGGGGGGGGGGGGATGAATAAAGAGATAAACATACTTATTTTTCCAGTGTTTATTCTTCCCAAGATTTTATTTCACATTCACTAGAACAACACTGGATGGGGGCCGGGGAAATAGCTCAGTTAAGCACCTGCCTTGCGGAAGTTCAATCCCGGGTTCCCCAAACAAACAAACTAGAATACTGCTAATTAGGTTCTTTAGAACCTAATAGAGAAAGGTAGTATTCCCCATATGGAACAAAAATTTGTCTCATCAGATGCTTTCATGCACTGTGACACAAATTGTCAGACCTCTGTCTCTAGATAAAATCCATGTAGGAAGCCAATGTCACTATCACTGTTTTTCTTTTCTTTTTCGAGACAGGGTCTTGCCATACAGTTTAGACTGGCCTTGAACTCACTTCGTAGCCCAGGCTGGCCTGAAACTCACAGTGATCCTCCTGCCTCGGCCTCTTGGCTGCTAGGATTACAGCTACCTCGCCCGGCTATCACGGTCCTTTTTAGGGTCTTTTCACATTTTGTGGAGCTCACCATCTCCACAAAAAGGAAAGGAAAGGGAAGAACTGACACCGAGGAGCAGCACCCTGCAGTGAAGTGCCTCCGGCCTGGCCCTACCGTCCACAGACTGCGTGAGGATGAGCTCCAGGTTCTCCTTGGGCCGGTGTTTCGTGTCCTCCACCAGGCGGTAGACGCGGTGTCGCCGGCGCAGGCGCGGCTTCCGACCCTCCCCGGCCAACGGCACCTTCCACCAGCGCTCTACGATGACTGTGCCCTGTATCGGGGAGGTTAGTACGAGCGAGTCCCACTCTCTCTGCCCGCCATGCCCGCTGCACTCCAAGGAAAGACTGCAATCCCAAGGCCAGCCCTCGCCGCCAGCCTCAGTACCAGCATACACTGTCCCATCCGAGCCACGGATCCCGTACCCCAAACCCGGCCCTCACCCGACAGTGAGAAAGGCTGAAACTGCGCCCCTGGCCTCCTCCGAGGCGCGGCCAGAGCAGCTCCCGGACTCCTCCTTGTAGCAGTTCTGCACCCCGCCGCAGCAGAGCTTGGCCGGGGAACACCAGCATGGCCGCCGCCATGATGCCAGGACGGAGGGCGACCTGAGGAAGGACCCCGCGCCGAGAGGCAGGAAGGCCCCCGGGGCTGCCCGCCGCGCGCCTGAGCTGGCGCCGCAGGGTCTGGGCTGGAGCCGAGCCGAGAAGGGGTCTGGCTGCTTGGCCGCCTCCTTCCTTTTTCTCCACCTGCCTTAGAAAACCGGAAAGAAACATTACTTGATAGAGTATTTTTTTCTCTTTCTTTGAGGTGGCGTGGTGGTTGGCCATAATTACTGATAACAGTGACATGAGCGTTAGGTAGGTTGACCTAAGGAGACCGTTGGTTTCACTGTATCTTTAAAGTGAGGCTTTGATTTCAAGCTGCAGGTGTCGAGGGCACTTCTAATTCTAAGATTGCATGACTGGACGTTGATGGAAGAAAGACGCTGTTACTTCTCAAATCTACCTAGAAGTGGTAGAAGGATGGGTGGATCTCTGGGAAACCGCCAACCCCA
This sequence comes from Capromys pilorides, assembly GCA_004027915.1. Taxonomy (NCBI): domain Eukaryota; kingdom Metazoa; phylum Chordata; class Mammalia; order Rodentia; family Capromyidae; genus Capromys; species Capromys pilorides. The sequence continues at coordinate 451 of PVKN010018930.1, read as the reverse complement.
AGAAAAGTCTAAGGCTTAGTCGTTACACTGCAATGCTTGAAAGGTTCTGAGTCACAGGGATGTGAGCCGTAGAAAAATAGAACCACGGCAGGGCCAGAAACTTCAGGAATGCACCAGTTTCCACAAGGAATGCACAGGATCAACACACTGCCCCACCATTGTTTTGGCTTCCAGGACGCCAGCCTTCTTCAGTCTCCTGTGTTGATTTATCTTTTCTCCTTACTTTGCAGGACTCAGTCTTTGACTTTTATTCTGCTCAATGTGCACTCCTCATCTAGTCGTGGCTTGCAATGCTGTCTGTGTGCCAATGATTTCCAAATTTCTATCTCCACACTAAGATAGCTGTTTATCCATCATTTTCCCCTTGCATGTCTGTTTTTTCAGGACTGGGGATTGAACTCAGGCCTTTTTGCTTACCAGCCAAGCGCTTTTTCTACTGAGCTATCTCCCC